>OMPJ01003420.1:8023-21684 GCA_900312935.1 Carapus acus | reverse complement strand
ATGTGAGGTTGAGCACCATGTCACTCTTGTCTTGCTTGAGCTCTGAAGCGGGAGGAAGAGGGAGGGGACAGGAGGGGATAGAGGTGGTGGTGGGGGAGGGTGTCAAAGTCCATCAACATTCCCTGTCCCAGAGTCCATCACCCCGACCAGGTGGACAGATGTTGGACCTTTTCCGCCCCTTGAAAGTGGAGTGTAGCTCTAGCAGGTTGAAATATTTGCCCGCTAGCACACCAGACCTTCAGGACAGTTTGACAGTTGGACCCTGGACAGGTTCCCGCTCACGTTGGACATCTGACCAAGTCCGAACCAACTCATTTTGGTAATGTGTATAACGTTCACGAAAACTGGCTTGTAAACAAAGGTGGGCCGTGCCCCCTGTGACCTTCTCTGTGGATCTCTCTCAATGTCCCCTCCCTTTGCGAGGGAGTATGTATGCCTGTGTATGTGTGTGTCTTAAAGTCTCCTTCCTACGTCCGGGGCGATGAGGACCGTCCCATCTCAGTAGGAGTTGCTGAGCACCGGCGTGTTGTTCTTGTCGCGGCCTTGAGGCAGGCGTCCGTGCTTCTTGTTCCTCCGCGGCTTGGGGGCCTCCTTGGCGTCCGACTGGTTGTGATGCCGGCTGTAGCGTTTGCACTTGCACGAGGTCACGGCTCGGATTTTGTAAGTCCGGGTGTTGCCGTTGGGACACTGCAGCTGGACCCTCTGCGTCCGAGAGTGGGCGGGGACGCAGCGGTAGTCCGAGGCGCTGCCGCCGCCGCCGTTCCGCCACCACTTCCCGCGGACGATGGAGTTGGGCAGGAGGTGGGCGGGCATGCACTGGCCCGAACACACCAGCTCCCGCACCGGCTTGGCGCTGCGGCAGGATCCGTCGGTGATGTAACGGGTGGAACGCAGCTCCCTACAGCTCAGCTCCGAGGCACCTGGGTAGCAGAGCGGAGGGGAGGGGGAAATAGATCGCAGTTACGCCGGATGGCCTCTGCCCAACAAAAATGTTCAGAACGCTGTCGAAATTGCAACCGGCATCCGGTTTCCTAATTTCTCACGTCCTGCGCGTACGCCGCCGTGACCCCGTTGACATTTCGTGATTTGCGGGTGGAAAACAACACAGGCTCGGTTTGTACCGCCTCAATAAAACACCGCAATAAAAAAAACCTTCGGTTTCGGAGAAATCTGACGCTTTGCCAAGCGGGCGCAATGGCAGACGCCTGTGTTTTGATTCGCGGCCTCGACGACAGAGCCTTGACAAAAAAAAAAAAAAAAAGAAAAACCCAGCTGGCAGCAATCAGCTGATAGCAAATCCAGACCAGAGGACCATTAAACAGCTCAATCAAACCTAATGGAGGCTTTTTCTTGACTTGACTTTTCTTTTCTTTCGGCAGGAAGGAAAGCTGGCACGGCCCCGGCCGCGCCAATGGAAGAGCAAATTGCTGTCTGGTTATTCCCAGGAAGTAACACGGCGGCACGTTTCCGAGCAAAACTGGACACCTGCCAGGCTGATTGGAGCAGAACGCGTCCAGCAACCCCCGTAACCCGAAACCATCGGCCGCGGCGTTTTAACAGCCAGGCGCGTGAGTTATTGTCACATTTTTTTTCCTCCTCCCTTTTGCAGACACACACACATACATACACACACAAAAAGCGGGGCAAAAGGAACCGTCGGTTAAGAAATGATACGCTCGGCGAGGGATCTGTTTTCCTCTGTGGCTTTCTTTGCGAGAAAGGGCTGAACAAAGGATTTATGGGAGATGACTTCGTTTTTTTTTTTTTTTTTCCCTTCCCTCCTTGCGAAAACCTGATCTGGTGTTATTCTGTGGCCACGCTTGAAGGGTTGGACCGCGGAGGAACACAATGCCGGCGACGTCGCGCGTTCGGGCCGCCGCTAGCAAGGGTTGTACCTCCCTCCTTCCTCTCCCCTCCGCTACCTCGCCAACCCCCGTATCCCCGGAATCACAGCGCGTGGAGCTGCGAACAGGAACGCCTCGCCGCATCTGGAGGGAAAACCAAAACCCAAAACTTCGCCCCGTTCTGTTATTACGCGGCTGCACAAAATAAAAGCACGGAAACGATGGTATTTAGAAGGAAAAAGACTCAGCGTAGAGGTTGGAGGCTTGGACGGAGGCCATTGAGCTAAAAGCCTCCACGGGGGGCATCGGGTGAAGAATCCCAGGAGGAAAAGTCGATATGATGCTAATCCTGGAGTTTTGCCGATCCTCAAACAGCCACTTTTGTTCTTCGTCGTTTTTTTTTCTTTTTGCGGCCTGCTAGCGAAACGTTTTCATGTATCTTTCCCCCCTCACCCCTGCACCTGAACGCGTCGCCGCCAAGCCCGCTCACGCTAACGCATCCTGACTGGGTAACAGCCCCCGAGGCCTCCGACCCAAATCAGACATTTTTCTCTCTTCCTCCCTCCTTCCTTCCCTCCCGACCCGAACGCGAGGCCTCGGCGATGTCACGCCACCCATAGCGAAACCCTGCGAGACGAGGCAGAGCCGCAGATTAGCCCGTCACGCGCCGGGCCAATCAGAACGTTCGGCCTCAACCTAAACAGGTGGAAATCATTCTCAAAGACAGCGTTGCATTTAAGAAGCAATTTCGCTCCCCGCTTCCCAAAATAAGAAAAAAAAAAGACAAATCACCCGAAGACAACTCCCCTAAGAACAAACTGTGGGCTTTTCGATTAGGGGGACATGCTGTTGCAATCAAATAATTCTGCTGCAAGTAGAGCTTGACTAATAGTATAAGGAGAAGAGGAAATAACCTGGAAGACAACGTGAAACCCCTCAAAAAAAATCGGTCTCTGAACGCACAACTTTAACTTTGGTAAGGGAGAAACCGCAACTCATCCAGTGCCTGTGTATATGTGTGTGTGTGCGTGTGCGTGTGCGTGAGTGTGTGTGCGCTGCCCTCGTCACTCAACTCAGACCAGGAATTAATCGAAAAGAAAACATTCTGCCCACACGGACCTGCATGCTTTTCGTCGCCATCACCGAGCGAGAATTGACTGGAAATTGATTTTTTGTCCGCTGATGTCTTCGGATGGACTTAATCCCTGTTGTCATTAGTGTTTTGATAATCAATATTTTATCGCGTTGAATTTCAGTTTGAGGAGTAACTCTAATGGCGCGTTAAAATCAATTCCAACAGGGTGAGGCTTGAGTTTAACGAAGAGTTTGGGTTTATTAAACCCAAAGAATTAAACCTAATCTTGCTTTACAAATCCAAAATCCAGTTATCATCAAATAAATCATCACTCCATTCATCTATTCCTTAATCAATTTTACTCTTTTCAGCGCTCCCGTCCCTCAATCAGCGCAATGGTGCGTTCACGGCGCATCGCATCCACATAATCGCGAATTCTTACCCGACTTAAAATCAAATAAATCCACATCTACACGTAACATTTGCTCACAATTGTAAGATATGTGTACTCACTGTAGGCAAGCGTGTTGGCCGCCCTGCCTCCGTGCTTCGCCCGGTTATTCATGGTGTTGTTGTTGTTCTGGTTGTTGTTGTTGTTGTTGTTGTTGTTATCGTTGTTGTTTGGTGCCGGTATCGCCTCCTGCGATGTCCGCCTGTGGTCCCGGTGCTCCGGTAAGATCTCCGTGGCGTCGTTCTTGAGGACTTTCCACCCTCTGACGGCGGTGCAGCATCCCTGCAGCAGCAGCAGCGCCGCGCTGGAGATCAGGAGGGCCGGAGACACCTGCATGGTCGGTCCGGGGGTTGGAGAGATGGATGGATGGATGGATAGATAGAAGGATGGAAGAAGGAGGGATCTAAAACAAAAAGCCCCACGCACACACACACACGCATACACTCACACACACTCACATGCACGCGGAGATGTGCCCCCCGAAAATCAGGAAAAAAATAAAAAAAAATTCCGCCGAGATGCGGTGCCTCCTCCCGCTTTTTACGCGCAGCAGCTCGGTGTCTCCCTCCATCCAAAGTAAAGTCAGAGGCGCGCACTGGTATTTAAAGCCCCGCGCACGGTGTGTGTCGTCAGGGCGCACAATTAAGCGCGCGCACACAGACGCACACACACACGCGCGCTCAGAGAGCAGGGTGGGAGGGGTCGGACCTGGAGCGCACCGATTCATTGAGAAAGCACGGGGCGAAAAAGGGAGCTGGTTGAGGTGTGTGTGTGTGTGTGGGGGGGGGGCAGTGTCACTGGAATGAAGCTTTCCCTCTCTCTCTCTTGCGCACAGTTCCTTGCGCGATTTTTCGGGTTTGTTTTGGATAGTTTATAGTTGCCACAAACACGCGCACACACATATACACACACACACTTACACACACACCAAATTCCCCAAGGTTCCCCAAGCTGGTGATTCACTTTTCGCGTGGTTTAAGTAATAAACTGCAAACCTGGAAAATCCCAAATGAGCGCAGCGTCAGCGCGTGATGCGTTCACGTCCCCTTGTCTTTTGTCGAGTAACGAATTTTAATCACTCAAATGCACAAATTAGAATAACATAAAATGAAATAATATGGCGCTGCCGGGGTGGTACACCCGCTCTTTCGGACGGCTACTTCTTCTCTCCTCCTCCTCCTCCTTTTTTTTTCTCCCATCCTGATGATGGGAAGTGAGGCGACGCGCTCGATCACAGCGGCTCCTTTTTGCAAACACTGCCCTCTAGAGGCAAAGCATGATAACTGGGAATCAGCGCGCTGGGAGAGCGCGCATGCGTGTGTGTGTGTGCGCGCGTACGTGAGTGTGTAAGGAGGTGATTTGTATTACGGGCTGATAACGATCGCAATTTTCTGTTTGTATAGTGGGTACGTGAATGCGACGTGAGAGAGAGAGAGTTAGAGAGAGAGAGGTGGAGGAAATGTGCCGGGTATTGACACACACACACACACACACACATGCCAGCACCACCTCCCACCCCATCATTTGAGGGGTAGAGATGCTCCCATAATCATACGTGTCCAACATCCCCGTGTCCCTCCACATCTTCCACACACCCCGAATCTGGGTTTTTTAGCTCCATGCGGCCTGCCGGTGGCCCAGCGAAGTTCACAATGGCGGTCATAAATGGGACTGACACCAAAATTAAAATAATGACATTGTGCAGAGTGGTTGTAAATAGAACATCGGTGTGTCAACAAGAGTCGGCGGCGTTCTTGAATCTGTAAGGGGTCTCGCAGGCCAACGCGGCGAGATTCTCACTCGATTTGCTGTGATGATAATCGTGTTTTTAAGCCTTGTTTGTGAGTCTAACCTTGTTTTCTTTCCTTTCAAGGCAAGTTTATCTGTACAGCACAATTCATACACAAGGCAACTCCACGTGCTTTTACAAAGGTGAAAAAAAAGCTAATTCAAAAGCCAGGAATAAAAAACATTGAGTACATAACCAATCAATAATTTCATCAAAAGCAAAAGTGGGTAGGTTGGTAGGTACTTATCTAATCCGTTGATTTTGCAATCCAGGAAATTGAAGGCCCCAGCACCTCAGGGTATTACAGAAAGTGGAGGATAACTAGACAACAAACAGTATGCAATAAATACAAGAATACTTTTGTGTAGTAGACAGTAAACAGTATACAATATGCAATTGGAAGGGAATTAGCTAATGAGCTAACTAACTGAAGAACTAACTGACTAACACTATACAATACACAATATTCTGTTACTAGTCGATACGCTATGCTATACCACTGCTCAAAAAAATAAAGGGAACACCTAAACAACACAGTGTAACTCAAAGTCAAACACACTTCTGTCACATCCACTTGTCCAGATAGGGAGCATTTAATTTAATTTAATTTAATTTAATTTAAGTTTTGATTTTTTCATTTTTTTTCATTTTATTTTCCACAATGTGATTAAGATTCCCAACTGGATTATTTCATTCATTGAAATCTTGGATGTGTTGTTTTAGCGTTCCCTTTATTTTTGTGAGCACTATGTACATATATGTACAGCCCATATCAAGAGCAGATTAAGTACTTTTTCCATATACGCATGTAAATGGAATAGTTGTCAGCCTGGATTTGAACATCGTCAGAGTTTAGGCCTGTCTCACATCCTCAGAAGATTAAACTGCAGAAAACTGAAACGCTGCCTCTTCACGTTTCGTCCATATTTAGTGCAACACGACGCCATGTTCCCCCATCTTCACACCTATGGCGACTCTCCCTCCTCAGGACCTGGAACGCATCGCATCTGCAGGTACAGAGCAGCGCCAGAGGAGGATTGGTTTCTTCTCCGCATCAGCGAGGGATGGGGCGGGGCTAGAACGTGAGAATCCCGCAACCTTGAGGAGCTGGGCCGCGCTCGGGCTCGTTCCCGGAAAGGAAACGAGCGGCTCACCTTCGCAAAACCAGCGACGGGGGCTGTTGTAACATTTTACAAACGTTGACGTTAAGCATGATCCTTTGTTTTTCCGCGAAGCTGGAGGTTCAACAGCGGAGCCGAGGAGACAGCTGTGTGTGTGTGTGTGTGAGTGAGTGTGTGTGTGTATCCCTGCAGCTCTGAGGCCCGTGTCAGGTCTTTTTTTTTTTTTAGCGAGGAAGGACGGATGGTCCCACTGTCCGCCGCAAAGCTAGCTCTGATTACAGCCTTGGTCCCTGATGCTATGACGGACGTCAGTCACAGTCTGGATTTAGACTTTTCTGGGTTTCGACTCTGCGGCGCCGCTGGGGGGCATAAGGGGAGGGCGCCGACGCCGGCGTCTCAGCCGTGATAACGGCGCAAACGGGCCCAAATGACAATCAAGGCACTGGAAAACACTCTGGCCCACGTGGGGACGAGGGATTGGACGTCGGCGGCGGTGAAATATGGGACGCGCAGGTTAGAAATACATCTTTGCCGGCGTAATGACGGGTTAGTGGGGAGCAAAGAGGGAGCTATTGTTACAAACGCCGCCTCGGCCGAGGGCTCGGCTGCGTTTAACTTCGGCGTTCGGAGGGGTAAATTATTCATAATGTGTCGGCTGCGATTATGCAAAGTGGGCTCAGGCTGCGCAGTTTCGGGCTTTTCTCAGGGAGGGGGGAAAAAAAACAGAAAAGCAAGAGGATAAAAAACGGACCCCGGCAGCAGCAAACCCGACCTGGCAGGCGAAGATAAATTTGTGCCGTTGTTGGTTTTATTTCCACATTTGTGTTGATGTGGTATTGACAATATTACCGTGGAAGCGGGAAATAGACAGTTGTGCGTTTTTGGGTTTTGTTTTGGGGGGTTTTCAAGCCAAAGGTGAATGGTCACACTCATCGCGTCTCGCTAATGTAGCTGAAAAGGTCAGGCACGCAGGCGCGGCTGCATCGGGCTTGTTTTCGCGTGAGAGGGACCCCTGGAAAGTTTCAGCGTGTGTTGGAAATGGAAGGTGTCGCACAGGTGTTTCTCAGCTTCCGAGGGCGGCGGAGGGAGTCCAGATGCTCCCGCGGGGACGATTGTTAGGTTCGGCGCGGACGGAGCAACAGGGAGACTGAAACTAGCATACGCGAGGCACACGTTCGGGTCTCCGCGGCCTGTTTGGTGGAGGAGCCTGCAGCCGAAGCCGTTTCTACATTCGGAAATGTTGCCCTCTATGTCTTTATGTATGTCTGTATATGTATATCTCAAATCTGACACCTTAATTTGGAATCTCACAAAGTCAAACACACACTGGCTGTGATGATGACAGCAGTGACGACGCGTTTTGCAAACTGCAAATCTCCGATTCTTCCATGATGGTGAACGTTGAGTCCTCTGGAAGAGAGGCAACACGATCTACTGTGGTGCCTTGACTTGCAAGCGCTCAGCCTACGAGTTTTTTGAGACACAAGCTGTCTCTCCGTCTATTTTTGTTCGAGATAAGAGTGCAAATCCGATTTTCGAGACGTGCTTCGGGACATACATAAGATGCATCTGAATATAAGTCGCAGGTTTTCATGTTGTAACATGATATAGTTACACCAAAAGACAATACATGGAAGATTTTTTTTTAACCCTTGGATGCACAATCTACACCCATTTTGGATATTTTGTGGGGCTGAAACTGATTAAGATTATTCTAGTAATTTAAACCTTAGATGTGCTGGTGGTTCTTCAAAAATGATTACCAAGAAAATCTTTATCTTTATCAAGAAAAATTGTAATATTAACATTTTCTAGGTACAACTCACTAAACATGTTCGTGACATGAGGCAATATTTTTCTTTATTTATGTTTTCATTCATTTTGAGAATATTCTCAAAATTTGGAGAATTTGTGGAACAGTGTAGGTATTGGTAGCTTTTGCATCCAATGGTGAAATGAAAAAAATGGTTGGTGATAGGAGCAGATGGACCTACAAGCTTAAAATTGTGTCTCTAGGTCCCATCATGTTTCTAATTTCTCATCAAATGTTGTCGCATTTCTGCAGGTAGTACCTAGAAAATACTCGCACAGACAGTCAAAGGAAGAATCGAATGTCAAACCAGCTGCTTCCATTTCCAGGGGAGCCGTGTGGAAGTTGGCTGGAAGCTCTCCGAGAGAGCAGGAAGAGGAGGAGGACAAGGAGGAGGAGGAAGAGGAAAAAGGGGGTCTTGCATGTGCCTTTATGCTCGTGTCGCTGTCGGGGGGCCTGACGCCTGCACCGCCTCAGCTGAGGCTGCACATTCAAATGTGTGTCCCTGAAAGCGTCTCGCTTGGAAAATTGTAGCAGATTTTTGGTTCTTCTCACCTACATCTTCCACTCTTGATTCTGCAGTGTTTGACCTTTTTAGGTTTTGTACTTCTCAGCAAATGTCAAAATCCCAGACACTGTACTCAGGACCTGTAGGCCTCCACGGTCAGTCTGGACTACAACTCCCAAAAGCCTCTGCTCCTTCACAGGTGGTCCCCATCTGGCCCATCAAGTGCTGTTCTAGCCCTTCATGTTACTGCTGTCTCCTCATGTTAGTGTCCACACTACAGGTGTCAAACTCAAGGCCCGCGGGCCAAATGCGGCCCTCTGCGTCATAGTATGTGGCCCACGAGCGCATAAATGACTGTTTCAATATAAGTCTCCTCCAATTAAACGTGCATTGACCCACAAACTACATCTCCCAAAACACACCTGGATCTCGTTACTGGTAAAGTGACGGCAGCTGTGCCCCGACCAGATACACATTTTATAGAGTGGCAGGTTGTCAAGAAACACCAACGCGGACCAAGTGTGGGAACCAGGTCGTTGACCTGTTGATTGATTGTTAGCTGATGATTGTTGATTAACTCAAGTTTCTTCTGCTGATAAAATACAAGGCTCGGCGATACAGTACTAGCAAAGACCTGAAATACTTTAATCTGTGCAAATGGGATATTTGTTAGCTGAATAACTTAAAGATGGAGAATTTTAGATATTTCTAAATGAGCAGTTATACTTTTCAATGAACTACAGTTATACCTCCTTGCTAACTGCTATTGACATCTGGTCTGCAGAAGGCCAACACCATGCTAATGTGGCCCACGGTGGGAATGAGTTTGACAACCCAGGTGTACACCCTAAAGAAAAAGTTCTTTTAGGTATTTTTTGCGTTTCTCTGTACGGTACAGTAACAGCCTCAGAGTCAGAGCTCCTTAATTCACGTGTAGACGCCGGACGTTAGCCACAGATTGGCAGCGAGTAGAAAAGTAGCCACCATGCTGGTCCATCAAAGACAGCTGGACCTGTTTTGAAAGGTTCCTGACGGTTCCTCTGCTCCGAATCTACGTGTTTGTCCAAACTGGACAGACAGTTTGTCGCCAAAACAACAGTTAATCACTTTGGAAGGGGAAGATTGCAGGACATAGAGGAACACCCCGTTTTTTTTTCGTGAGGAGGACCCCGTTTCTGCCTCATGAGGGGAAACGGACGAATCAGCACAGGCTTTGTTTGTCTTTCAACTTTTTTTTTTATCTCGGTCGTCAAAATATAACGTGTGTGTGCGCACCCGCCGACGCAGTCCGCCGGCCAAGCGGCTGTGGGCGCTGTGGCTAGCATAGAGAGCCTGGCTGGACCTCGCAGACCACATTAATCTGCGAGCGCTAACCAGCCCGGGGCCTCGGCTCGCCATTGGCGCACGGCGTGCCAGCGAGCAGCCATGACTGCTTTTCCCCAGCTGGAGGAGAAATTAATCATAGAAATATTCATTTCTTGGCCAGTGTAGCTCCATCCTTTCAAATTTGAAAGTACGACGCCTGTTATTACACTGGGAAAATGAATTAGAAGTAGCAGTGATAATACCTCACTCTCGAACATTGGAGTTAGGGTTAGGGTTAACCCTTAGATGCACACATGGGGTCAAAAATGGCCCCAGGGGTTGTTATTCTTGAAAATCTTTTAAAAGAAAAATTCTACTATATTCATATTCCAAGAATTCTTCATTAAACATGTTTGTGACATGAGGCAATATTTTTCTTTATTTATGTTTTTGCTCATTTTGAGAAAATTCTCAATATTTTGAGACTATTAATTGGGGTCAAAAATGAATCCACTCATGGAAGTATGTTGGTATTGGTATTGAATCCAAGGGTTTCTACTTTTTACATTAATTTAGTAATACATTTTGTAAAAAAGTTCATCTGCAATATTTCGCAAGTACAAGTATTGCAATATGTGCACAGTACATGAAATGCACCTCTGACAACTGCTTTTGGAAAAATAACGACCTACAAACAATCCACAATACGCACACCCCGTAACTGCCTTTACTGCTATTACATGAGGTACTACTGCCGTTGTAAGTACTACTGCTTCAGATAAAATACAAAAATGCTGAAACGGAAAATGTCCTGTTGTGAGTTTACCAGTATCAAACACAACAAGATCCCTGTTTCGCGGGTGAGTAAACACAACTCTGGGTTTTTTTTTTTTTATCCTGATTGTCCCATTTGCGTCTCATCCTTGGTTAGATTTCGGAACTCAAGCGAGTCCTCTTCCTCCTCAGGACGCACAAACATCTCCTTGGTCCTCGAGACCGTCGAATGGACACCGATTAGTCCCTGAAACTCCAACACCAAGACCGCGACAGGGAAAAAAAAAAGAAATAAAGGAAAAAGGTACGAATCACCGCAGACTCATCGGCAGCTTCTCGTTGAGGGAGCGTGAGAATTGACATTTGGGAAATTTTTGCTTTTTCCCCTCACGTACGTTATCCGCCATCCCATAATAATACACACTCTATATACCAGGAGGAATGTGTCCAGTGTGGGGACGCTGGAGTCCAGCTTGTAAAAACGCCTCCGTGATTGTTATAAATTCATTTTATGTATACAGAGCTGCGGCTTGCAAATGTGTGTTTTTGTGTGTGTGTGTGTTAGCAACTGACTGTGTGTGTGAGTGTGTGTGTAATATATGCAGGCGTCAGTACGGACTCGGGTGTTTTGGGGTGTTGCGTCGTCAGGTGCCAAATCGTGACTGACAAGTGTTTTTGCAAGCGGTGAAAAATATGACCTCAGCTAAACTCAGGCCGGCCTGTCAAAACAGCCTTGCCGAGGCAGCTGGGAAACAAGATGGTGGCCAATGAGCAGCCGCTAGCCGCCGCCGCAGCAGAACCCCCCCCAGAACGCCCCGGTAATTACGCGTGAAAGTACGAACAGGCCGGACGAGAGTTTCAACCCCGTTGAGAGGCGCTTACGAGCTAGCGAGGCGAAAGAATATCCGCTTCTGTGCGTTTAATCCGGCGAGGTTAATTTCGAGGAGGAGGAGAGGGGGCGGGGTTTAGAACAGTAGACGTGAATTCCGAGCCCACCCACCGCGCAGCTTCCTTGACGAAGTGCAGCCTCACTGGAAAGCAAAAAATGAACTCGCCCTCTTCTCATCCCTCTCTTTCTCTCCCCCCTCTCATTCAATATAAACTCTCCGACGGGCCATCTGTGGTTGTACGAAGTGATTTCTGCAAGAACAAGGTGGGTCTGTGGCTAGCGTGCGCACACACATGCGAACACACACAAACACACGCAGAAAGGAGGTCCTGTCACAGTGTGCTAATGCAGATGTGATGTAAGAATGCATAAGATGTGCTTAGCAGTGGCGCACGGTTACTGAAGGAAATTTATTTGCATTTTTAAGAGGTCGTCCGCATAATTTCTCATGAATCGGACCCCAGTCAACTCGAGCCGAAGCCACCGAGATGCCGTGATGTTTGGATGGAAACGCAGGGATTAAGATCGGTCCTGGAAAAAGTGAAAATAGCAATGCATACATTTTTTTTCCCCCTCTACAAGTAAGGGGTGGGCAATCTACGGCCCGTGGGCCACATCAGGCCCGATGGTCTGTTTGATCCGGCCCCCCAAAAATTGGTGCAGAATTCACAATTTTGACAACACCGAAAACAAACAAAACAAACACCAGACTTGGATGCACTTGCAATTATGGGTGAAAAGCAAAAGTGGTCCGATTAAACGGTAAATAATAAGTATAATGAATAATGCTATTTTTCCATTTCTGTAAAATACGTCTGCACCTTTTGCTGGTAAAGCCTGTCTTTTAAGATTTAAAAGTCAATCTGACCTGAGCCCAGATGCTTGCCCATTCCTGCTTCAGCCTCCAGCGCCCCCTAGTGGTAAAATGTTTAAATGATGGGTCAGTTTGGAAGAGGTTTGACACGGAACTTTTCATTTCGCAATTCAATTCCTATTACGAACACAAGTTCCGCGTGAGACGCATCCACAGACGACTTGAGACCAAGTCCTGGGACGAAATCTGGACAGAATTAGGACCCACATGCGGCAATTGGATTTACAAACGCTGATGAAACGCACAAGGCGATGCTGCGAGGCGCGGAGGTGGACATGACTCAGCAGAACACGGAGTTGATTTGAAAAGGTCGGGACCTTTCGTCTCCCACTCTTTTCTCAGTCTGCGCTTCTTGCAGGCTTGCCTCATAATTGGATCGTCATCCCGAAGCCCAAAACAAATCAAAAGCAAATCTACAACCGTCGGCAGCTGTTAAAAGTTCGCGACCCGATGCGGCTGTGATGTGTTTACAGAACATTGTTGTTGACGGTTTGTCTGAACTGGCACACACGACGCTTCCCCTCATCACCTATAAAAGTGTTTCACTCGCCTACACACCCAGTCGACATCCTGCATGCGTTATGGATGTTTTCTTGGGCACGTGTACAAACGCCTTAATGTCCGTCTCGTGTCAAACTCAGCATTTTATCTGGCCTGCAAGCACTTGAATGACCTTCAATATACCAGAAGTGTTAAAATCGAGGCCAACGGGCCACACATGGCCCGCTGCATCATTGTATGTGGCCCATGAGCGCTTGAGTGACTGTTTCAATACAAGTCTCCTTCATTTAAATGAGCATTGACCCACAAACTACATCTCCCAAAATGCACCTGGATTTTGTTACAGGTCAAGTGTCGGCAGCTGTGCCCCGACCAGATACATGATTTATAGAATGTCAGTTTGTCAAGAAATACCAACGTAGGGGTCACGGAACGGGAATGAGGCTCAAGCGCAGACAACAATACACCAGACAGGGTTACTGAGAGAAGTGGCTTTAATAATTCAAGGGGAACAAGACGAGGGGGAGAACAAAACGCGAAGACGGATGAATCCCAAAAAACACAAAGGGGCGGGCAATAGTTACCACTTATCTGGGAGCAGGGAAGGGCTGGAGGGACAGGAGCCAGGAGCGTCCAAGACGGGTCGCAGGACGGGGAAGGGCTGGAGGAACAGGAGCCAGGAGCGTCCAAGACGGGTTGCAGGACGGGGAAGGGCTGGAG
>OMPJ01003418.1:2485-13422 GCA_900312935.1 Carapus acus | reverse complement strand
CCCAACACACAAAGGGGACGAGAACCGTCAAGGTGGACGACGCCTGGATCAAGAGGAGGTCCAAGTCGTCCAACAGGGACGGATGCTGGTTGGGGAGTGTGTGTGAGAGAGAGGGACGGACCTGGGGATGTTGGCCTACGTGGAGCCATGGGGCCTACTTTTCAGTCCTGTTGGCGCTGGGCGAGTCCAGTGTGAGAGCGAGACCTGTCAAACGGCGTGTTTAGCGCGGCGGCCCTGGCCTGCCCTCCTCCAGATGGCCATTGAGAGGCAGCATATTTTACATCCGTGCAACAGCAGCACATGAAAGAGCGACACCCTGGTGTGAAAAGAATGGTTTTTAGAGGTGGCCGGATACTGGCCCCTCGCCTCCCCCATGCTCCCTCCCTACACTCCCCCATTCTCAAACACAGCTGGTGCGTGTGCTGCCTCACGGAGGTATTATGGTATGTTAGCACGTCAGCTCGCAGCATTTAATCAGATCTGCTTTGTCTGAGACCGCCGGCCCCACAAAACAAAACAAAGGGAGGAAATAAAACACCCTGTCAGTTCAGTTTACGTCTCATTTTGTTTATAATGCCTCATCAGTTTGCTTTTATTTGCAGTTTTAAAGACTGTGGGGCGCAGGCAGAAAACAACAAGACGGGGAGAAGGAGAAACATTTGACAGACAGCAAAGGTACATACTGTTGGTGATGCAGGAACACAGTTAAGGGAACCACAGTGGAATAATTATATTCTAAATTTGCCACAGCACTGAACCTTAACAGTCTGTTCTGTTGGTGTGTTATACAACAAAATGCAAATCCCTGAATTTTCCAATACCTAACATGCAAATTTGGATGATTTTCTTGCCTCTTCACAGATTTCACTGAAAAATAAAGGAATTTTGAGGAACTTAACTCATCCTGCAAAGTGATGTAGTGTCAAATTGACACAACACGTCACACACAGGACAACTAACAACGTTAGATCCTCAGCTTGAGGTGTGAACGGCAAGTTGAGTGATGTTGGTGCTGGCAGAGTCATTTTCAGTCTAAATTCCCCGTCAGACTGCAGAATTATGGGAAATAACTGCCAGTTTCTACAACATGATTCACAGGACAAAGTGCAGATTGCGGCGCCGACGTGTCGGATTGCCTCAGATGGAGACTTTTAAGTTCTGAGGGACAATGGTTGGTCGAAATCACTCTTGGCACAGTCGCACTGCCGACTCTGTCGAAGTGAATTTCAAGTTTTGAATTGTTTGGCATGGAGCCACCGAATGTGAGCGAGCTTAACGCCATCAGCACGTGCCTGCGTTGGACGTAGCGAGGACGAAGGAGACAGAGCTGTCAGTCGGCCTCGGTCGCGCCTTGGCAAACATCCTACGTGCTCGCCAACTCCCCCTCCCCACAGTGCTATTCTGGACCCCCCCACAGCATAACAATTACCTCGTCACAGTGCGTCACGCGGTGTTTTACGCAACTAGCTCTCCGAGGCTTGACAGGGCCGTCGCAGACACACACACAGCCTCACACACACACACACGCACACCTCCTGCCGTCGCTGCCGCGCCTGAAATAAATATGTTAATTTTCTCAGCCGCGCTCCAAAACAAAAGAGAGACAATCCTCGCTCACGCCAACAGGATGAAAAATTCAGAATTCTTAATCCGCGGCAACAAAAACTGATTACGATTGGAATCACAACGGGGGGCTGCAAGCACCAAACAATTCATTCAGAGGTGATTCAGCTTCTCCAAAAAAAGGTGTGATTCGTGCCAGCTTGCAGAGAAATGGGATTTGTCCTGTTTTGTGCTTTAACAAAGAGACTTTTGACATTTCTGACAAAGAAATGGACCCTTCAAGCGATTCTGCTGTTTGTCTTCAGACAAATTTTAATGATGCTGGACTGCTTTTGCTGGGCTTGTCCTTTGCAGCCCTAAAATACTCAATATGCATTCCCCCCACACTTAGGAAGGTAGGCAGGTACTTTATTGATGGGTAGGCACTCGTAACTTGCAGGGGAATACAACTTAATATGACAAATAATCACGCTTTGAACACCAATAGGAGGCTGTCATATTAAAATGGTAAGTGGCCGAGCCGCCGTAGCCCCTTCTGAATTCAGCGAAGCAGACACAGATGTACATTACGTAGACATGATTATCATTTAAAGAGGAGGTGAGGGTGCATCCGGCTCGGCTGTCACCGCTAATAAGATCTGAGTGAATTAAAAAAAAGAAAAAAATCTATTAGGAGGCGACATGTGGCTCAGGCGCTGGGTGGAATTACTCCCACCGTCAGCAACCCAGCACAGGCGGGACGCTGACAAATTGGTCCATCCTGGCACACAGAGGAGTGGGCTTGAATGTGCAGAGCCTCATTACGGTTTGTGTGTGTGTGTGTGTGTGTGTGTGTGTGTGTGTGTGGGTTGGAGGAAGAAGGCTATAACTCTCCTTTTTTTACGTGGCGGAGGTGAGCCTGGTCACAGGCGCACAGTCCGCCAAGAATCACGTGCTCTGTTTAACCCTGACAGTGTGTGTGTGTGAGCAGATAATCAACGTCTCTTACAGGGCTTGAAGCAACCTGGACGAGCCTAGCCACGCCTGCAGCCAAGTTTCTGACTAGGAGCATTAGCGGGTAATAAGGGTTTTGCACTGTAGGCCACCATCAGAGTAAGCGTTCTTTTTTTTCTTTTTTTTTCTTTTTTTTTTCACCCGTGCATGTTTACAAACAGAGCACACTGGTGTTGGGCCATGATTCTATCTCGGCATAGCAGCAGCCCCTAAATTCCACTTTTGAAGCAGCAGAGGTGAATGTCTGTTGAGCATAGGTCAGAGTAGACTGACTTCACCTTTCCCGCCGATTGCGGCAGAGCTAATCAACAGCCGTGACATTTTCATTCTTTGTTTGGCCTTTTACAATCGACAATGGAAGCGAGGCGTAAGGAGGCACTGTGAGACACCTTTTGCTTCACAGTACCTGGGCTGAAGAAAACCCCTCATGCCACGTTAAGCATTAGGACAACATTAGAGAGATCTCAGGCAGCACTAGAGTGAGGATGTTCTCAATAATTGATCAGACAGGCAGACCATCGTAAACCATTATAGCCTGTCATTGATCTGAATGCCTCCTACTACCAAAGTGTCCTTGAGCAGGATACTGCAGTCCCCCAACCTGGACCAGCATCAGCAGGGAGACAATTTTCCTTTGTCATGGGTGCTACCAACAATTCTACCGCTATAACTATCGCTACCATTAATAATAATTATGATAAGAATCACAATACCAACAGTCTGGACCTCGTTGAGAAAAAATCAGAAATGTCCCCACAGCCTGGGCCTAAATATCTGCATCATACGGACCTAGAGGTACAAGCTTCCTGTGTCTGGGCCTCCTTCTTTGGAAAATAAGCATCCACGCCAAGTTCTTGGAGCTCCTCAGCATCTTGGCCTCTTCTCTGCCGTTGTTGAACTTGAGCAGTGTCCTGTAGCGGCGTCCTGTGTGCACAGCTGCAGGGGCGGCGTCCTTCCCTTTGCCTTTTGTCCCATCTTGTCACAATAGCAGCAGCCGAGTCCTCGAGATGTCGAAGCGGCGAGCAAGTCACGGCCTGGGGAGCAGAATCCCCTTTGAAGGCCTGGAGCTGCGGCCGGAATGGAAGACAATCGTTGAGGTGAAATAGGGAGAAATTCTTTAACGCACTGATAAACTGAAACTTTGCTCCATGGCGCTGCTCTCCAGTTTTTCATCAATCAGGATAATAGTTGGTCTTTTCAGCACCTCCCTCAGGCCGGTCGGGACATCCCGCTGATGAACATGCGTGCGGTTGACGTGCAGGTTGTCTCCTGCTCCAGCTGCTGGTTTACAGGCTAGACGTGGGTCACCTTTGGCCCTCAGCCACTGTAACCCGTTGCCCAAACACACCTTGACTACTCCGCCCGCACACGTCGTCTTTCCCAGAGAACTCTCCTCCTCAATCCCTGTGCCTCACCTCAGGAGGCCTCAGTTTACGATTTTGTCTGACAGAAATGTTCTTTATACGAGTATCCCGTTAACAAAAGATTTCTTATACCCCACCATGGTCGTCTTCTTTTTAAATCGACGCCACAGGTCAACTATCTGAGGACAAGTCCTCCAACAGCCCTAATTGTAGGCAATGGCAAATGGAAAGGAATTAATTTGCAACTGTTCAGTCCAGAGAAAAAGATAATTTCCTGAAATATTTATAGCCTGCTTAACACTGCCGCTGGAGTGTGGAAGCTGCAGTGGCTGACTGAGGAGATTAATGTGAAACTCATTAAGATGTTTGCTATCTCCTCATCGGGCCGAGAAGGAGCCTCTGCCTCTCTGCCCCCCTCCTTTTTTATTCTATTTTAGATGTTCCAAACAGTCTGAGAACGCTGACAGGGAAGCAAAAAAACTACATCTGGTGTCTGCAACCACCTCGTCCTCCTCGGCCTTCGTGGGGGTCGTTAAACAAGCCGAGGACATGTCAACGCTTTTGGGATCAGATTAATGGAGGAGCCCACAGACGTCTAATTACAGGAAAATGACTTACGGATATTCCCGACCCCTCCGAGACAATACACCCCACCCCGGCCCCCCGGGGTGAAATGATGCTGCGATCGACCGCCGCGTGTAAGGCGATACTGTCTTTTCTCTATCTGGGCTTTTGCAGTGGGACCTCATTAATTGAATCACACCCTAAAAAATGAGGGAGACAATGCCGCCGTCGCCGCCCAGCCGTGGAAAATCCGATTCCTTATCTCTTCCTCTTCCGCCGCCGGTGTTGTGTTTAATATGCAACAGGGTTAATTAAAAGTAACCCGACTGGTTGAGGAGAAGCCGCCGCCGCTGCCTCTGCTGTCTCGCAGTCTGGACCCGCTGGCATTCTTCCAAGTGAGGGAAGATGGCGCTTGGCTGTTTGGTCAGGTGCTGAATAGTTGAATGATGATGGAGGCTGTTGATGTTTCACTCGCGGCCAGCTTCGCGTTGCAGGGGTAGGAACCTCACACGGCGTGGCTTTACTGAAAAGTTGTGAAATAGGAGGAGAGCGGAGCTCACCTCAAAAAAGAAAAAGGAAAAAAAGGGGGCAATGCCAAAATAACATCAGTGAGTCACGGCTGCCTTGGGGCCACTGGCTGTATCTCCACTGTCTCAACACGCAGGCTCTGCAGGCTGCTCCTCTCAGCGCGGGCTTTAATTAAAACGGCACTGTGCTGTAGTCTCATTATGAAGTGTCCTCACACCCGTACGGTGGCAAGAAAAAAAATACAAAAAACCCTTTGATCCGCAGTCCAGTTTGCCCCAAATTATCGTGCTGGGTGAGGACAAAGGTCTTGTTGGCGTTATACAGTTGACGCTCCGCCTCAGCCTGTGTGTCTCTACATGCCCACTCGCCGTCTGTGTTTCCTCTCATTTGTGCCAATCAAAGCAAAGCCAGGAGGAAACACACCCTTAGTGTCTGCGATGATACAACAACATCACAAATCAGGTGATAAATTAAAATTCCTGCTAACGGACGGGGATGGTTCGAGTAAGGTCAGAGGGTAGGTCTCACCTGCATCAAATTAGCCCTCAAAATGAGGCTCCAGTCGAAAATATGCGAAGCGTCAAAGCCGCTGAGGGACATTTGCCCGCATTGCTACGTCTCGCCTCATTGAGCGCAGCTATTTCAGATACGCACTCATCGCTCGCACAGGACGTGTTTTCAATCGAACCTGTTGCAGCTTACGGTTCAAGCACGCACATTCCAGCGACTTATTCAAAGCCGGCCAATTTGAGCCCAAACCGCAGCTGACGGATGGCTGCCGACGGAGCGGCCCAAGGCACTGCGTGTATCAGCTGAGCGCTGCCTCTCCTTCACACGAGGAGGCCAGAGAGTCGTCAAGTTAGCACGCGTGAGCTTTTCGCAGTTGAGCTGATAGTTAAGACACCACAGGTGTGAGGAGCCACGTGGCCACGTTAGCAACAGTGGACTCAGCATGCTAAAAGGCGGAGGTGGAATTTTCAGATTAAATTAGCGAGCAGTGGCAACAAAATATTTTGCTAAAAGTTTCTGGGAGAGATTCGACTCTCGACCTGTGGACTTCTCGGGCAGGAGGCTGCCGTGAGTCAGAGCCATAGCTCAGAGTCACAGAGTTGCTTTTGTTCACTGAATATCCACAACATGACTGAATTTGCCATCTAGGGGAAAGTACAGGCGTAGAGGAAATGCACAAACATTTTCGCCAAATTGTTTGCCAGTTGATGGATCGTTTACACACCTCTGCTCGAAATGACCTCGTCTCTGTCTGTTACTGAGAACGGTGGTGTTTTGTGCTCACTTTGGCCCGATTGAGGTGCTTGTGGCGTCGAGAGGGTTAGCACAGGCGTTAACACTCCCATGTGCTGTATGCTGCAGCCTTTTTACCAGGCAATTGCCGCTATTGGTTGTGTCTGTGTGTTTTGAAGGAGCAATCAGATTAACACGCATACTGTAGGGAAATATTGGACAATTTAATGTGAGACAGTAGTGGAAAGGCATGCAAAAGTCTTTTCTTCTGGTTAGAAAATTAACCTATACTGCGTCAGCTAGCTCTGATGATACTAATCATAAAAATCTGGGTTTTTTATTCAGAGTAATTTTGCAGTAGTTGAACTAGATGTAACTACATTTAATGTCAGAGGAGTGTTTTCATGGCACAGAAAGGTATAATTCACATTTTAATTTGCAGGTTAAGGTTAAATAGATAGCGCCATCCTGGCACGGTTTGGCCTGTTGGGGTTAGAGACGGCTAACATTAGCTGTCTTAGAAACACATAAATCACTCCATTACTTGAAAATCTGTTTGCGCTTCCAGAAACATGACGATAGTATGTTGCGTAATCATAAATCTCCTTTGTTGCGTCGATACCGACCATAATAAACACAACGTCACTATAAGTTAAACAGTGTGTTTAGCTCACAGATGCTGCTACATAGCTTAGCTTTGGCTAACTTCAGCGAACTTCGGCAGCTAAAGCCATTAGATATCCAGACAGAGGAGATGAAAAAATTGAGACAAGTAGAAAGGGACACAGGGACATTATGTTTTAGGTGCACATGAATGTAACTGAGTGTCTCTGAGGGACATTTCAAATCCAGGTTATCATGTGCAGAAACATTTTGGCTTTATGTAGCATCTTGACTTGACATGCGTGTTGTGCCGCAGCCCTATTGTTCCCACAGCTGAGGTCCAAAGCAGGTGCTGCTCATTTTGTGGATCAAATTTTGGGAACGTGCCGTCCAAACATTCGCTACAATTTACTTTAGCGTTTTGTTCTGAACACACTCGTCCTACCGCCCACAGTTGACTGTGAGTGAATCACGGTTTAAACCGCTGCAGTGAAGAGGGGGAAAAAATGAAGAAAAAAAAAAACAGGCAGTGAGTCTTATGCGCAAAATAAAATGCCTCCTTTGTCTGGAGGCAGAGGGATGCGTGGTGTTTAGGGTTGACTTCTCCAGATGGCTGACACATGTTCGTTTGCTTTTCCTGCTGCTATCAGTCTCCTTTTCGCGGTAAGGTGATCTGCACCAGCGATCCCAGCTGTATCTTTGCAGCAAATTCCAGGGTATCAGCAGCCAAACTCTCACTCCCTCCCTCTCTTTGCTCTCTCTCTTTCTGTCTGTCTTCTTCAAACCCACGGCTGCCCCACTTTGGCAAACACTGCCACACCCAACGTTCAGGAGAAAGGAATGTGACACACAATAGATATATGAATAATGAGAAAACATCTGAGGGGGGACAGGAAAATGCAAAGCCAGATGTGTCTCCACACTCATTTTCCCATACGCCTGTTTTCATGCGCACGAGCGCATGTGTGAGTGTCTGTCTTCGTAGTGTTCCTGACATAGGCGGAGGTGAAAACAAATCCGTAAACTCACCCGGAGCGACTGAGGAAATTTGAAATCTAGCTGCCCCCCCAGATCAGTAACTCTGTTTGTGCCGCCGCCAAAGCTGCGAATCCCCGAGAATCTGCCCGCACTCGCCTGCCGCCTGGCTTTTATCGCCATTGATTGAAGGTGTCGACCTTTTTGTCAAAGTAGATTTAGGGCGCGTTTTAGCCACGGCCTGCGCAGCAGCCCGCGTCTCGATCTTGTACATTAACTGCTGGAGATAAATGTCACAAATAAACAATACACATATTTCTTTTCATTGTTCGAACTGTAACTGTTGCTGCCTTGCTCACTTTTTAAAAGGCAAATCTCCCTTGCAGGAACCCTCGTCATCCACGTCACACATACACACGAATCTGACGCGTCAAAAGCTTTCCCATACTTACAGTGATACATTTCCACATCACCCGTCATCCGTTTTGCACCTGCGCCTCTGACGTGAAGCGGCAGCCTGACAAAGTCCCTGAAACCTGTCTTGCTCTCGCACAATAGAGGCAGTGAAGCAACATTTTCTTTGAGCCTCCTGTGGAGACAAAACAGACAATACACTTGTCGATCTCAAAACAACTGACCGCAAATCGCCTGCGTTCTGGCGTCGTTGCGGGAAAGAATTTATTATTTTGATGTCTGTGTGTGTGTGTGTGCAGGCAGTGTCGGGCCTTGTCGTCCCGTCTCCGTGTCGCTACTCAAGTCCGACGCAGCGGAGACCAGCAACCCGGCTGTGAAAGTTTTAATCTAATAAAGCAGAGGAATATATAAAGTTCGCCGTTCCGTATGCGAAAGCCGTTAATCCGACCCAGCTGTTTCTCGGACCTCTGCGCGGTGACATAAGTGTTGAGAGGCAAAGTCTCAGGCACGTCTTTGGACGGAAAACAGTCAGAAACAACTGGACATCCGGCCTGCTGGGTGGCGATTAAAACCCTCGTTAGCCGTTGTTGACGATTAGGACGCTTAGTTTCGGCATCAGATAACACTGGGGATTACGCTTCTCTGCCATTTGCTAATTCTGCGTGGGTTGGGTTTAATTTTTCAGACGCTGACATCACTGCGCTGTTGCTGACGCTGCCTTTGCATCCTTAGAGAAAAACTGTAAATCGCAAAAACATCGAATCAACGTCGGGCTTACGGGGGGAGTTTGTGAGAAATAGGAAGTCATAATTTGACGTGTCTCTCTGCGGCTAAAACTTATCTGCTCCCTTAATCCTCGACACAAACCAGGGATGAGCAGCACCTTTGTGTGAGTCTGAGCGGGGAGCTTAGTGAAAACAGGCCTCGGCACGCTCGGCTTCTCACACCGCACCGCAGCAGGCATGAAATTCAGCTCAGACCGATCATCTGTAACAATACCGCGGGAATAAAGCTGGCAGGGGACGAGAGCACAACCTTTTCAGCGCGTCTGAACACACACACATACGCAGGAGGAGGTGTTGTTCTACTGGATAGGAACCTCACAGATGTACGGGAAACACAAGGATTCGACTTGAAACCTGTGATGCATTTGTCAGATTT
Source organism: Carapus acus (assembly GCA_900312935.1). Taxonomy (NCBI): domain Eukaryota; kingdom Metazoa; phylum Chordata; class Actinopteri; order Ophidiiformes; family Carapidae; genus Carapus; species Carapus acus. The sequence goes on along the minus strand of OMPJ01003418.1, from coordinate 4,015 downwards.
ACATCTTTTTTCAAATGTTGTTTTTTTGGAAATGTATCTGGGTCTCTGCTCTTGACGCTTCAGATTCCCCCCCACTTGTTTTGCATCGCACAATCGCTCCAAGAGAGATGATGTGAGATTAGAAAGCTAATGATCCTCTTTGGATTTTCAGCTTCAACATGAAAAATTCAGTCAACAAAACATCAAATTCACGTTTGAAAGCCAAGTTACACATTCTCTCGACTTGTCTGAAACCGAATTCATTAAATAAAGCACAAATGCAATGGATTGCCATGTGTGCAGCAATTCCATGACCAGGCTCAGGATGGAGTTTGGCTCTTGCATTATTCAAAAGTTGTCACCGGTGATAAAACAGCAGCTGAAAAGATGATACAAGTGCAGCAGAGAAACAACAATAATGGCAGATTACGAAGGGGAGACGGCTTGAATAGCAAATGTTTTTGCTGGATCGGCGTTCGCCGGCTGAAAACAGGCCTCGGCACGCCGGCTTTTGTCGCGTTCACGTCTATCCGACGTCGCTGCACCTGTGGACGAAGAGCTGCAGCTTCCCGAGCAAAGAATTTGGAGCAGATCCTACGGCGACCCACAAAAAATGACAGCGTCAGAGTGGTGGGGGGCTGCAGATGAAAATGCCAGAACGCGGAGCGCCGTGGCTGAGCGGGAGATCAGACGAGTCAGTCAAAAAAAAGGGAAAAAAAAGAAGAAAAAAGCAAAACATCGCTATCGTGTAGAAACATGAAAGTCGTAACTTCTTCAGAGGTGACGGGGGGTGACGCAGATAAAACGCAGAGGAAAGGAAAAACTTGAAATATAAGTGCAAGGATGTAAATCAAAGCGCTGCAATTACAACTCATATTTTAGATAATTATCTTTGAGGCGTTGGAGAACACAAGAACCGGTACTTAGACGTCAGTGCGCGCAAAATTCAGACAGCTAAACCTGACACACGTTAAAGGAAACGAGTGTTTTTGTCACCACATGCAGGATCGTTTAAGATGCTCTCAGTTCTCACGCTGTTATTTACTATTTCCTCAAAAAAAATAAAAAATCCTACAGCGTTCGCAGAGGAGGAGTTGGAGGCGCAGCTAGGAGCAGACGAGCAGCGCACACAATACACGGAGAGCTTTGTCAAGACATTAAAATGTCCAGCAACGTTTAAATCATCCGTCTGGATGGCGGTTAACTAGCTTAGCAGATGTGTGAATGTTTGATTTGTCTACCTGGAGCAGCCTTGTCTGCACAGGCTGTTAGAGCTCTGAATCTAAACTGGTGCTGCTCCCCGAATAACATCAGAATTCTTGTTTATTTTTTGCTGCCCTTGTGCGACGCTGTGACGGTTTTAGGCTTCGCCGTTTCGCTTTTACTGCCGTGTTCCTGCCGAGTTCCCGAGGGCAGAAGTCGTTTTGGCAGCATGGCCCCCGATCAGGCCGACCACCTGTCACTTTATTTCTGCACATGGCCTCTGCTGTCAAACACGCCTTCACATTCCTCCTCCTCCTCCTCCTCCTCCTCCTCCTGCCCCACAGTGCA
>OMPJ01003401.1:22781-49908 GCA_900312935.1 Carapus acus | reverse complement strand
CGAGGACACGGAGGAGAGGGGGACGCGTGATTGGCAGCGTGTTGTCGGCTGGTGTTGTCGCGGCAGCGAGCTGATGCTGAGACGGCCTGACAGGGTCTGTGTGGGCTCAGAGAGGAGAGCGTGATCCGCAGTGACCACGCTGCCTCCCGTCGCCTTCACAAAGGTTACGCCATTGCCAGCAGTCCACATGACACAATGGATGAAGCCGCGCAGCTTTGAGCCGTAGACGCACGTCCGCTCTGTCTCGGGAAGACATCCACGCAATCAATGCGAACAGAACGCAGCGCATTTCATCGTCACCTGGCTGTAAAGTACAGTCGGATGGTAATGGCCCCCTCCGCCCTCGCCTCCTTTGTGACCTATAGTGCGGCCCGAGCTTTGTTTTGGAGCTGACGTGCTCCGTAATGGGGCCCGTCAGCCTGTCAGTTCTGGGTGCCCAATCCTGCCAGCATGACTCAAGTCTGCCCGTGAGCTGCTTCCTGCGCCCGTGTATCTACTCCAGCAGCTCGTACGATCTATTTTAGATTCTATGGCCCTAGGATGTGTGTGCATCCTCACAGCACAGAGACACAGAAATGAGGAAGGGGAGGAAAAAAAGAGGAGGAGCATAACAGAGGGGGGAGATAGATAATGTTCAAACAATCTACAGGCAATCATGCAGATTCCCCAGACGCTGTGCACTGGGGGAGGAGGGGGGAGGTACGGGTGGAGAGAGGCGCAGGCTCGCTAGTCTCATCGGGCACAACAAATTTGGAATTATGCAAACAGAGGGGATCAGATCGCTATCAGCGCGGCAGCAAAACACACGTGCCACTCTGTCGGTTGCCCATTAATAAAATGATGCATTCGTCCAGAATTGGAAATCACAACTTGAATCCGTCTCTGTGCGGAGCGCGATTCATCTGTTGGTTTGGCTTTACGTAACGTGAGGAAGACGCCGTGTGACAGATGTGCACCCTGACCGCGTCTCAGAGCGACGCAGTCTGTCTTGCCAGAGCAGGAAGCAGGAACGGACGTACCTGTCCACAGCAGTGGACACGTCACGCTCCTCTCGGCCCTTCGCGCCCAAGCAGAATTTTGTCGTGACCCCGATGTGCCATCTCGATCTGGGTAACATCCTCACAGAGATGTTTGGTATTTGTAAGTGAGCGTCTCTGTGTGTGAGAGAGACAGCCATTGATTCTTTTCAGGGGAATGTGGATCCTCCTCTGCTGTAATCCCCGCTGGGTCCTGCTTCCTCACAGGCAGCAGTGAATGCCCAGGTCTAATCTTGTGGAGGCAGTGGTCTGTTGGTGGAGCTTCTCAGCAAATTTCAGCCAGAGGGGGTTTGGATACAACACACACACGCGCGCGCACGCGTGCACACGCACAAAAATGCAGATCCTCTCCACTTTAAAATTTTGCATTTTTAATGGCATCTGGCACATTCAAATGAGCCCAACTGAGGTGGTGGTATATGCACATTATGCTTGTTTCCATTTTAGGGAAAATTATTATTTTTTCCTCAGAGTAAGAAAACACACATGGACCAAGCATGGTATTTCCATTTTGTTTGTGCATTTCAAAATGATCTGAATTTTGCTCACTTGGAGGGGGCTTGAGTTACTTGAATTACTGACTAAAATGTTGGCAGAAAAACACATTGCTTGTGGTCCTCTGAAAATGCATGCAGGGGGGGCTGTATTTTTATAAATCGGATGTTTCTTTGAATAAGAGACATGCGGAGGAAATGCTGCATCCATATAATTTTTTCCCCCCGAGTGATGACGCTGGTGTCTTTGTCTGATCTCAGGGGACAGGCAAAGTTTGGGGGAGACGTCAATAGTGGGGTCGTAGTGCCATCTACTGGTGAAGAAACGGAAGTCATCGCCTCAACAAGGTAGTTAGAGCACCTTTGAATCACAGGGGGTCTCGTCCCGACGTTTGTTCCTTTGTAACTTAACTCATGGTGCACAATACACTCAGACACAAGTATTAGAAGGTCTTTAACAGAAATTATGGCTGAAATAGCTGATTGCAATCACACAGAACCTATGTCGAAAGTATACGCGAGACATTAACAGCCTTTCGAATGCATTTCCCCTTTGACCTGATGTGCTACGACAACTATTTCGGAGGTAACAGCTGGACCACTGTATAACTGCATCTGCACAGGCTCCAGATTGCCAGACTGTAATGATTGTAACCACCTCCTTATTGTCTCAAGTGTCTCCCACCTGAAAGCAGCAATTTAGGATCAAGGGTAAAACGGTCTTGGGGCCCTGCAGCAGGCAATCACAATCAGCTCACCACAAGACCACCATTTTGCACCACAGCACGGTCTGCACATCCCCAAGTGAACACTTGTTAACATCTCATTTCAATACAAAATGATGGAGGCAAAGTGAACTCTTCTTCACATGCGAGCGGCTGCAGAGGCCAGACCGTCATGTTAAATGATGGAGTCTATCTTTTTCCTGGGAAAAAAGACAAGAGTTAGCAAATCAACGTTTTTACTGTTTATTTAGAAGTAGTAAAGTACAAAACAGTGGCATTTCTTCTCAAGAAATAAGAAAAATGTGGAAAACAAAGAATTTGTATGTGACTCACACCTAGAAACAGGTTCTCTCTGCAAACTATCTTTGAGATACTGTCTAAATATATAGCAATTAAATAACATTGGATTATCACCTCAAACACATTACTGAAAAACCAACTTGTGTCAAACAAGCAGTCTCCAAGATAACCCCAAACATTTCACTGGGGTACACACAGAAAACTATAACAGATTTCTTTTCATTCCATTTCTTTTCACCGAGACTCTCGTGTTCCTGCACTTAATCGTCTGACAACTACTGGGGTTGAGGGACATATTTTGAAAGAAAGAAGGCACAGTTAGAGGATACTCAACGTCCGTACATACAGCTACTCTACTTAATAAAACTGTCAATAATCATTCCGCGCGGCGCAATGATAGTCAGGAAGGAGTAAAATAAAATATAAAAGGTAGCTATTTTTAAGAGGGTAGCTATTTCAAAACTGTAGAATATTAATACAAATACAGATGCATATTTTTCCACATACATATAACTGACAGACAAGAAAATCCTCAATTTCAAAATACCATTTCTCATCAGTGTTGGCAAACAAGGTGACTGGTGAATTGGAACATGATTCACCTGAGCATTGCTCCGCTTTCAGCAAGATGTTAGCAAATTTACATCACTACAAAACAAACTTCTATAAAAGTTTCAACAGTATTTGCTGGACACTGGACTAATGATTCTGTAGAAATCATGATGGAATGTCTCTCCCTAATTCGGTAAGTACTCTACACACAGCGTGTGAATTACCTTCAATTTGTTCGGATGAGAAAGAAACTGGTGGCAAATTCTCATTTGTTTTTAAGATTTGTCAACGGCTAAACTGAAGCCTTAAATGTGTTCACAATAAATAAAGTCCTGTCCAACAGTGTTGCCACATAATTAATCCACGCTACGGAAGGTCAGTTTTGGCAGGACTCAGTCTGACTTTCTACTTAAAACAACCAGCGCCACAGAATAACAAAGCCATCTAGCCGATCTTGCGATCAGACAACCTTTCCAGAGGCTGTGACTTAGAATTGGATGCTACAGTTTACCCCTACAGAGGACCGATGAAAACCAGTTACAAAAAATATAGAGTACAACTGTACCAGCAGTGAGTATTTCGAAAACTGTTACAGAAAAAAATAAATTCTGAGTAAATATGTGATATAGGATAGGGTTTGTAATAGAAACCAGCTATTTGGAACATGCTTCCTAATTAGCGTGCCACTTGCTACTATTGACATTTGTTTAACAAGTCATCGACCACAGACAGCGAATAGACAGAAAAACGTAACAGTGGGAGTAGTAAAATCCAGTTTGGAACACTCAAGACATGTTATACATGGAATCTTCACGGAGGACCAGATCGCTGATTACATCATCACAATTTCCTGACCCAAGACTCTCTTCAACATTATTAATACCGACTAAAACAGGTGAACTGCCACCAAAATGGTCTGAAACGTCAACAGTGCAAACCTGACTGGGCTGACGTTTTCAAGTGAGCAGGTTCCAATACAAAGTGATTTTGAGTGATGTGGTTGGGTGAGATGGATCGGGTCTATGGCTTGGATCGTGTTGGAAAAGGCAAGAGTTCTTTGGCTAACCAGGCAAGCGAAAGGCATCTAAAATCTCAGTATGATCTTCAAACAACCAAGCACTTTGGGAATCTTGTGTCAATGCAACAGGAAATCTATGATTGTTCAGTTTTATACAGCATTGAGAAATTGTAATTGCCATTTTCTTGTTTTCAAAAGGAGACTGCAAAATTTGGACTGCAAACCTCAGCAGATTCAACTGAGGAATTTGACCTCTAGACCCACCAGGGAACAGCAGATGTGAGCACCATAACATGTATCATTGTTCTTGGCTGTTGGAAGTTGTTACTTGCGATAGATGACGCATTGGTCAACCTTCACTTTCAAACGCAAACACAAAGGAGGTGTTTGTGTTCCGATGCTCGCCGACTGCTATCACGGATCTGGGGTTTGCTGACCCCCTCCCTGGGCCTTGATTTGGTGCCAGGTTTCTCCCAGTGCCTTGGCAAAGTGGTCGTCCACTGAGCCCGTGATGGAGACAGAGTTGGAGACAGGATCTGGTTCTTTGTAGTTCTTGCCAAGGCTGCGGCGGAAGTGCTCCTCGATGACAGGGTCACAGACCGTGTTAACTGAAAAAACATTTTGCAGGACAGAAGCACAAACAGAATACGTTGAATTTTCCTGAATATGAATCATTCAAAAGAAGGTTTGGAAGAATCTATGACATGCTTACAGTATGTTAATAGACATTGGAAAAATAATGTAAAAAAATTGCATGAAAGAATTATTGCCAACTCAAGTCCAATAAACCAAAAAACCACTGTGACGAGCCCTACCACTGGCCTTCCTTTGATCGCTGGGCGGGCTGGGCGAGCAGCCATTCATGTGACAGTGTGAGAGGTTGCAATTGCGGTTGCTGGCGGGAGCACAGGTGATAACAGAGGGACGATTCTATAGGAGCAAAAACATTTTCCATTGTATGGTCCGCATCAGTAAAATGATGAATGCAAACACAACTCATCTTTACGGCTTACCTGCTGACGCTCCACTGATGCAGCAGGGGGGCCTCTCTCTCTGCTCCCCGGTCCTATCTCCACGCTGTTCTTGGTCAGGGCCAGAGGTTGTTCTATGGCATAACCGGTCCTGGAGGCATATAGGTGGTTTCCATGGAGACCATTAGAAGATGAAGACATGTGATCCACAGGACTGTGACTGAAGCTCCAGTGCTCGTTTCGATTGTCTCCCACAGAAGGCCGGGCCCTGAAAGAGGGAGACAAGATGTAACGACGCAGTACCAACGCCTGGGCGGAAAACGTGGACGTGAACTTTTTTCTCAAAGACGCATTCCCTTCCCAAGGTACACCTGTCTGTCAGGCACTAATTAATCATACAGTCCACACAATGCGTTTTAAATTGTACGTACAGTTGAGCAGCAAACAATCTGCTCATTTTAGTCATGTGGTCGTCGTCACAGTTGATTCTGTCCTCCATTTGTTCTTCCCCATACTTTCGTTTGCTCGGACAGCTTTGGGGCGCCCCGGGGATGCTGGTCATGGTTGAGGGCAAGGAAGTTGTCCTGGACTCATCTAGGAGAGAAAGATCACAGCACTTTGAGAAACCATCCAGGACAGTCACTGGTTACATACATTTACAACACGACTAACCTACGCTTTGAGCATTAAATGTCAACTTACAGTACAGACTTTTATATTTATTTGTTTACATTTTGTTTTGGGTGTGATGTGTGTTTGAATCTGACAATTAATGGGAAATCTGTCAACCCTAAAAACCAACTACTTGCCAATGCATAAATTTCTTATTAATGAAGATTTTCCAGCTCCAAGGTTAGCAGACTGGCATGTCAACAAAGATGCCAATAACCCTTAAGCATTTTTCTACACATTTGCCCTGTTGGGAGCAGGTGCAGCAATTCCATCACCGAATGCGATTTCGGTCAACAATATTGACTACGGGCACGTAGATAAATATGTCCACACGCAAAAATCGGTCTGACTGATTCGGAGTTAAGCACCGAGTTATAGTGCGTAACTAACCATTGTAGTGCAGTCTCCCGATGTTATTGTTCATCTTGTCCAGGAACTGGGCGTTCAACAGGTCCATTCTAGTGAAAAGCATTTACTCCCGACTGGCTAGTTGCTAACATTGATGTTAGCCACTTCGACCAGCAAAGATTTAAAAAATTCTTCTTTCCTACATGGGAGGGAAAACAAAGCGTCAGAATGATTTGAATGTTGATAACAGTCGACGAGGCAGTGTTGACTCGATAGCTAACGATAAGCTGCGCACTCTGCGAGACGCTACAACGACGCTAACCCCTTACGTTGTTAGCCTCGCTACACCCGTGTTTTTCTCCTTTATTCGGGGACCAATTTTACGTCGTTGGAGATAATATTGTGAATTACACTGTAGGTAGTGCGTAACAAGACACTGAGCTATAGTTGCGTGTTTACAGTCACTGCAATGGGTGTGCAAACTTTGGCAGGCGACGTTAGCGCAGCGTCAAAAGCTCCCGACCAAGTTTCCACTTAGCTTACAAGTTGTAGTCTACGCTCACGAAGCTAAATAAACGCTGTGACGACTTACTGTTCGATTAAACACGCAGGATTTGTACCGCGGTGACAGCAAAATACGAACGGTGACGGCTTCGAGAATGTTACGGCGTGGTAAAAGTGTAGATTTACTTCATCGGGAAAGTTAGCTCCAACATAACATGTCGGCTAGCTCAACTAGCCTGTATATACATGTATGGTGAGTACAAGCGCGCGTGCGCGCGTACGCACACACGGGCTGAGAGGACACCGAGTTCAGACAAAAGAGCTGCTGCAGGAGAGCCGAGTGCGAAATTACTGAGCATCGCCTCAACATATCCATCGTCACTCACAAATTACTTTTCCACTATACCGGTTCAACGAGGAAATGCGTGACGGAAAGTGAAAACTATCTCAGAATACGGCGTACCAAATGCGAGAAGCAGTGTAGGACAAAGTTCGCCTGAGGCAATGTACTGGTATATGTTGGTTAAATAGCTAACAAGTTGAACCGATTAAAATATAACAAAGATATCACAAAATCATTATGAGGCAGTGGCAGAAAACATGAGTTTTGCAATTGTATAGACCTTTGGAGACACTACAGCCCCTATACACATATAGCTAACTTGTCCACCCAAACGTGGCTTTGTGTATACAAGATATAGATATTATAATAGTAGGACTAAATTAACGTGCATGCATTTTAAAGGTAAATTTTTTAACTCTTGGTTTTCATCCTGCTCTGGAACAACATGACAATCTGTTCTGATTGAAATGACTGATTTCAAGTTGTTATACCCACACTTCCAACTTGAATTTTCCAGTTTCATAGACAATTCTAGTGGTGTAGAGCTGCATGTCGTGGTGTTTATCACATTGCCTCAATGCAGGAGTAGCTCCTAAAATCAGAAAAATGTTCATTAGATATCTGCCTCAAATGTGAATCGGTCATGTGGACTGTCATGATTTACATTTGATTTTGTAATTACTTCCTGTTTTGTTTTGAAATCGTCACCTCTCCTCTTCCTATCAAGTATTCCACCTTTGTTTGTTGAGCCTGAGTCTTGTACACCCTTGTATACGCAAATACACATTCCTCCTATACCTCCTGTTTCATGATGTGTTGGTTGGTATGAAATGTGGGCTGTGGTTCTTCTCGATCTTGGTTTGCGCTTGTGTTCTTTTCTTCCTCGTGGTTCCTTGTCTTGCCTTTGCCCCCTTCCTTTCCCTGTGTTTTGTTGCTGCCTGTTCCCTCTCTTACGTCGTTGTTAGGTTGTTGGGTATTTAGCCTTGTCCCTCTCTTCTTTTTATTTTTTCCTGTTTAGCTTTATGTCCACTTGTTCAAGCTAATCGGATCCAGTTTGGGTTTCTATTCCCCCTGCCATGCTGTAGTTTCTTGTTATTGTTTGTTGTGCCCTTTGGGTTTTACGCTTAGTGTTGTGTTGACCTTATTAAACTAAGTTATGTTATACGCTCTTCTCCTGCATCTGGGTCCTCCTCTGTCCCAGCACACACCTAGTCCAGTTGGTATGTGACAGGTCCTGGGTCTGAATTTGAAGATTTATTCAATCAAGCAGTGTATGTGTTATCGATTTGATTGGGTCATAAAGCAGAGACTGCCAGATTTCACACAGATTTTTCTTCAATTAGCCATTGTTTGTGAGCTACACTCTTCCGTGGTCCCTCAGAGCAGCTGTAAGTTCCCCCTCGACCACAGGGAGCACACACAGGATTTATGTTTGAGCAGATTTCAGCAGTGTGATCTAACCAGTCAGCTCATCATATTGCTGTGATTGCCCTCTAATTTCCTAAACAAATAAAATAAAAGCAAACCACATGCAGACGATTAATTGTCACATAGCCTCAGTGATTGCAGAGATATTTACAGTGTGCCTTGATTTTTGTGTATTTCAGTACTCATTTTGCTCCCTGAAGATTCCACAATATGGATTTATTGATCTGTTTGATAAAGGAAAGGTCACGTCTATTTTCCTGTCACCACACTGATCAACAAATCTATTGACTGATGTGCTCATTCATTATTCATGCAGAAGCTTTTTAATCCCGAATACTTAATTGTCTTGAAAATGTTTTCTCATGTTGATGTGCTCTAGATATTCTACTCTCTAACGCTGTGTATTTGATCGAGCACCGAGAGCATAGCAGCTTGAGGAGGAGAACAGCAGAGCTTGATCTACTGTATGTGTACATATGAATCATTAGTTGGCCAAAATCATTGATTGTTAACAAAGAAATTGTAGAGAAATGTAAATAATGAATTTAGTTGGATGATATGTTCAGTGAGATAAATATGACGGCATCTATGGTTGAGCATCGGCTACACCCTTTTTAGACCTTACACATCTTACACTGGCCAAATGAATTTATGAGGAAAGAGGATATGCTGCAGACATTATTATCTCATGGGACTGCAGCTCACGTTTTCCCTCAGCAATGCCCACCAGTCTTAACAGCCATTTTAGATTTCCCTGCATCTTGCACACACGCACACAGAGAGAGAGAGGGAGAGGGAAAGAGAGAGAATATTGCTGTGCAGTGACGTAGGGGAGAAAAACACAAGGGGCAGAGGCAGCAGGGGCACAGCAGTCACGTAGTGTTCAGTTTAATTCTTTACGCATACACCGCAAAACCTCATATTCTTCAAAGTCGTGGTTCGAAAAAAAAAGAAAAAGCACAGCGCTGTAGAAAATGGGGGAGGGGTGGGGAAGTCATGCATGACAGAGTGAGAGACGGGATGAGAAGCAGAGGGAGAGGCAGGGCATCGCTTGCAATGGAGGCAAGCACAGCACCATCTGATTGGCCGAGAGGGAGCGTGGCATCACAGCCACTGAGGAGGAGAGCCGAGGATGCTCTGCTAAAGCAGGGAGGGATCACAATCACTGGGAGTTCGCACGGAAATCTCAGCCATTACCAGCCAGAGCAGGGAGCCTCCATTCATTCACCGGCGCTGTGATATTTCCTCCAGAGCATCTCCTCTCCTCTGTGACCTGCTGCCATGAATTACTTGCGTCGCCGTCTCTCAGACAGCACTTTCATCTCCAACCTGCCCAATGGCTACATGTCGGACCTCCAAAGGCCTGACCCTGCTCAGCCTCCTCCGCCTGCCTCCACCGCTACCGCCAAGTCGCCCACCGCTGGGCAGACGCCTCCGGCCACTTCCCCTGCTCCGGAGAGAAAACCTCAGCCGTCTCAGTCCACTGGAGCCGGTTTCTTCAGCTCCATCACCAACGTTGTTAAGCAGACAGCTGCCTCAGCGGGGCTAGTGGAGCAGACCCAAGTCTCAACACCCAAGAAGTTTAAGATCCTCCTGGTCATCGATGAGCCCCAGCAGGAATGGTAAGAACGCCTCCCTCTTCCTCATATGTCATATAATTCACCTATTGTTCTATAATTCTGCTTATTGTCTAAGCCAATCTAATTCCCTGCAAAACAAATTATAGATGAAAAGACTGTATCAATATCCCTGCAGATGTAATCAAGATACTGCCTCTGTGTCTTGGCAGTGCAGAGTAGCAGGTTAAATATGAAACAATGGCAACGGGTATTTAAGGACACCACAACTCCCCTGTTCCTCCTTCCAGCAATGACCCGCAACAGTCCAAGATGGAGGATTTCTAATTGTGGTCTTTCTCCCCTGTCTCGCAATCCCTCGTAATATTCCGTGCATCACATATATTAGCATTTTAATGATGTGTGTTTGAATATGACCATTGAATTGAGATGCACGCGCTTGGAGAGTGTTTGGGATTTTCATACGGTGGATAAGCCACAGGTTGCGGAGTGACGGGAAATAAATCCCCCTTTTCCAGCATGAAAGGCAGCATGTCTTTCTGCAGTGTTTCCCCGCTGTCAGCAGGGCTTCCCCCTGCTCAATAACCCAGATCACATGACAAACTTCACACCATTACAGGAAACCGTTGGGGTAATGTTACCAGCTATCTGAAGCTGATTCCACTAGCCATGTGAAAAGATGTGGTGGTGGATTAGGGTAGAAAAACAGAAGCATACATTGCTGAGAAAAAAGAACCAACATGTCAGTGATGCAGAGGCTTCAGCTATTATGCCTGACAGGCAGCTCAGCAGCTGCTCTTCCTCGGAGAGGATTAGAGGGAGCGTCCCTGTCAAGTCCAAGCGTGTGTGGGTAGAAAGAATTAAAGGGCTGTTTGTCCGCTATTGGATGATATCAGGTAGAGCCGAGCGGAGTTTGTTTGCACAGCTGACATAACTCACCTCCTCAATCCACTTACCTACCTACCTGTCTGTCTGTCATTCTATCTATCTATCTATCTATCTATCTATCTATCTATCTATCTATCTATCTATCTATCTATCTATCTATCTATCTATCTATCTATCTATCTATCCTCCAAGCCCTCCATCTATTCATCCCTCTGCTTGTCTGCTATCTGTCTATCTATCTATTTATTGTTATTTTAGGTATTGAGTTGGAATTTAGTGAATATTGCATAGGATTGACATGATGAATTTCAAAAAAATTTCAAGTCAGGTGAACATTGCACCAAAACTCTCATCTAAAATTATTGTACTTGCCAACTTGAGGTGACCTGGCCTGTCCCCTCATCCTGTTTATGCGAGCTGGGCCGGCCATTTAAACAAATGAAGTCCAGATCAATGCTAATGAGATCTGGCCTGCATCTGCAGGATGGATGCCAGCCTTTTGACTAAACGAATTTACTCGCTCCACATTTCTTACAAACACTGAGAGGGCTTGTGGAGGAGTAAGGTCTGGTGTCTGATGTGCCAAAACGCTGACATCACTCTTCAGGACTGCCAGGGGAACATATTTCAATACATTAAGTTGGTATTAAGCCATTTGTGAAACATCAAGTCGATAAGTCGTATATTTCATCAAAAAGTGGGCCAGTGTTGCGGTGTTGATATGAGATTAGCATATCACCTTATATATCCCGCACTGTTTTTTTCCAATGCTCATCATGAGCCCATCGGCTGAGTGGTTGTCACATGTGATATGCAGACACAGACAGTGTTGCTGCCTCACCACCAGAGGCTTTGTCTGTCTGTCTGTCTGTCTGTCTGTCTGTCTGTCTGTCTGTCTGTCTGTCTGCAGCGTCTGTTTTTGGAGCCCCTCTCAGCAATTCCTACTACGGGACGGATCAGTCTATTTATTCATAACAATGCAGACAATTTCATCTGATGTATCAGTGTTTGTCTCACATTTATGCATCACTGATATTTTCATTTAAACAAACAATAGCGCATGACAGTAAATGCACACTGATTTATTATGAAATTTATTGTGCGCACATACCTCTTAAGCTGACATCTTGAAGAAAACAGTTTGCCTTTTTATTTTCATGTGTTTCACACACCATTAGAGGGAGAGCTTGTTTGGAAGCTTTGTGGTGGGAAGTCTCAAAGCTTTGATGGTCCTGCAGGCTAATTGGCGCTGGTGGAGAATTCTGCTCCCTGTGCCAGCTTATTTGTCTGTGCGGCAGCAACGCCGAGTCCCTCAGTGTCTACGCATCGCTGCCCAGTTCTTTCTTCATACATAAGACACACCTACACACACCCCGTCTTGAGATTACTCTACCATAGACAAGAAAGAGGCACAGCCGACTACAATGGGGAAGTGACTAATTGCAGTGTTGTGAAAATTCCAAAATACAAGCAGACTGAAGATGAAATTATTACTTTATCATTATTGCGGTTCATGTCACAAGCCTCATGAGGGACAGTAATGTGGAAGCAGATAAAAGAAAAGGAATACTGTTTCATTGCAGGTTGTTAACAGACATTGCTCGTGCATCGTTTCTTCCCCCCAATCTGTCTATCTCTAACAAATGAGAAGGTTTTGCTCGACCAGCATCCACATTGTCTCGACTAGTCAAAACACCTGGCCACAGATATATTTGGTAAGATGTGTGTCCTCTGGCGTAAGATTCTAAAAACAGAAGGACATGGGCCTCTTTGTAGTCCCTCATTCGGTGACAGATGCTTTCGTCCTCCTTCATTATCAGCCACTCAGAATCACCACCAGAGGCACATCGCACAGAGCTTTGGCTTTGAACACCACCTGCTTACCCTATCCAGAACATTTCTATTCATTAGTCACTCCTTCAATCCATCTGGTGAGCAGAAACGACTGAATGGACCGATTCCACTGAAATATGCAAACCTTCACTGCCACATTCAGTTTTAGAAGTTGTGTTGAAGTTCCCTCAAAGGCGGAGCTGAGGTCACGGCAGGTACCCAGACACAAACAGGCTGCCATCCAGACTGATTGCATATTTGTTTCCCAAAAAACAAAACTGCCAGCTATTATACAGGCCAGCTCCAAAAACACAGATTTATAGATTGCTCTTTTGACAGGCACAGGAGATGGCAGCTTCTTACTTATCAGGCTAATGGCTCACTGGGATTTACCATCTCCTACTCCTCCTCCTCCTCCTCACTCACCCTGCAAACCAATTACAGCAACCACGGGCCCTAATCAATCACCTAAAGTTAGACTTTACAACGCACACTGTTCATTTTTCTGGGTGGCACTCCTGTTAGAAAATGAATGAAAACACTGTGCATGTGTTGAGCCTGAGCTGAAAGTGATTGTGAGTGTTCTTTGTCAATCATCCTCTGGGAGTGCCTCCCTGCTTTTGACCCATTCATACTATATGAAGCAGCTAAGGGCTTTCATTGTCCCGCCCAAGGACATTTTGACATTGCCCTCCTCTCAAGAGGAGGGCCGGATCAAACTCACACTGTCTGGTGTTAAGATGACCTCAAGGCTCCTTCCTCCTGAGCCACGTCAAGCCTCACATCTTAAGCAGGCTGTGAAACACCAAATTAGTATTCAGGTTGCACTTGCCTGAATTACCTGGATGAAATATTCTATTCCACAACACTGTGCCTGTTGGCAGTACTTTGCCCCACCCCCGCTCGCACCATCAATAGTGTCGCTTTAAGACCAACACGAGTCATCAAAAAGATTTACTGCCATATTGATTCTGACACAAGGAGATCCTGAGCTTGTGTCATCTGTGTATCCTCCTCTCTCACCACTGTAATCCAGCATTTAGTGTATGACGCCAAATGGTGTAAATAATCTTCTCTATGGAGTTGAAATTTTTTGCTCCGCTTGGAAATGTTATGTATTGCTTTCTCAATAAAAAGTTAAGACTTGACTGGTTTACGGTTTTACAGCAGTGACACTGTGATCCGAACCACTCGACAAGTGGAAGCATCTACTCTTTCTGCATTTAATGGATTTGTTTGAATGGAATTCACTTTGGAAACTGTGCTGTGTCAGAATAGATTGCCATGACCAAGGCCACCTCTCTCTTTTTAAACATTTCAATCTAGGCCTCTAGCATTTTAATCTCGGCCCTCTGTAGCCTTACAAAGTGACAATCCAGTTCAACTGAGCTACACAAAGCAGATTGGTCTTTGTGCCTTCAATCACACAAAAATACAGTCCCATCCTCGACTTCTCTGTCTCTTTATATTTGAATTCTCTGTCTCACCCTCCATCTCTCGCCATTCCGACTCGCTTGGCTGTGATTTCTGGCAACCCGCTGTGTGTGATGCTGCATCAGAAATACACCACTGTGCTTTTGCCGTTCTGGAGTTTCACCATTTTGAAGAGAAGAAGAGTAATAACAGCTATCATGAATAAACACCGCTTGTTGACAAAGTCTCATCCGCACAAATACAAAGAGCCAGAGCTTGTATTGAGGCTTTTAGGTGACAGTAGTAATCAACATGATTTGGGCTTTAGGGGAGGGACGGTGTCCTTTGTGTGTTGTTTTTACTGTGCTCAGTGCTCCATCTCATACTCACCAGTGAACATCAGCCTAGACTAAGGATAATAATGCTGATGGGACACAGATGGAGCTTGAATGTCATACGGGACACTCTGCTGAGGCTTAGCGCCAACTAGATCTCCATCATCAGATCAGTCCTGCAATCTTTCAACTTGATCTCTGGGACAGTAAGACATGCAGAATCAGAGGACATGATAACCTCACACCAAAATCTTAAAGCCAGGAATTGGAACAGCTGTTCAAGAGGCACAGAAATGCATAGGGCTTGTGAGACAGATTTCCGTAATCACATCACGCAGATGACCAATTCTCTACTTCTGCTCCGGTAGCTCAAGGCTCAACTTTAGACAAAATTTATTGTCAACAAATTGTAAGACTCTGTTACACTGTGCTTACGCAGCTTTTACTTCCACGGAGCAAAATTGGCGTCTGACATTAATCATGCTGCTCGGCACCGTAGATGAGCCAATTACCTGCTCCTGCTTGGCTGTCCTTTAAGCCGAGTCCTGTGAAAAGGCAAGAAAAAACAGCCTCTCCCCCACTGTTAGCAGCTGCACATACTGCACGGTTTCACTTTTTATCTCTATGGGATGTCGCACTGTTGACACTCTGCCAACTTCCCCTTAAAGCATGCAGAGCCCTAATGTCATTTTCACTCAGGCCACAAGCTACAACTACAGTGAGCGTTTGTGTTTGCTGTGTAAGACTTTGTGCAGCATCATGAGCGTGAGCAGATGCGTGCCCTCTCAAAAACTCCCTCTTTTAACTATCCACTAGATGGCATTGTTATTGAAAAAGGTGTAATCACATCCTGTGCATTGTATAAGAGGAAAATTCATCCAGAAGGTCATGTGCTATACCGTCCTTAGCCAGTGAATGTGCGCACATGCCTATGTGTGTGTGTGTGTGTGGTGCATGCACATGTCTGTGTGAGAAAAGCATTGCATCAGGGGAGAGGCTCTGTCAAAAAGAAAAATTCTAATACAACATTACATCACATTACGTCACCAAACACAGCAATATTAGGGCGCTTAGAGAACCGCCTTTCAAACAAGGCAGTCATAATGGCGGGGAGAGGAAATCAACATATTGAGGGAATTCTGTCTGCTGCTTTAATATCATTTTGCATTCTCTCGCTGTTTCGTGCAGGGCAAAAGTATTCAGAGGAAAGAAAATCCACGGGGACTATGACATCAGAGTGGAGCAGGTACATATGTCAAAGCCAGCGACACATTTCACAGATACATCGTGACATACATCGCAATCTTCAGAAATGTCACACAGCGTTCCATATGGCACAGCATGGTATGTTCCATTATTGAAGCATGTTAGACTAAGATGTACGATTCAAACTCCCCAGGCAGAATTCAGTGAAATCAATGTGGTGGCTCATGCCAATGGCACCTGTAGCGTCAACGTGCAGGCTCTGAGGAATGGCGGCAAGGTCGTGAGGTAAGAGGCTCACACACACACACGCACGCACACACACGCACGACACACACACACTCCATGCTTGTATTACTGACAACCTGATTACATCACTGGTTACTCCCTAGTGTTTTCTCTTTTGGTAATTTCTGCCTCTTGTCTGTTCCAGATCATTCAAGCCCGACTTTGTGCTCATACGCCAGCACGCTTTCAGTATGACCCAAAATGAAGATTTCCGCAACCTGATCATCGGCCTGCAGTATGGTGGAGTGCCCAGCATCAATTCCCTGGAGTCCATCTACAATCTGTGCGACAAGCCGTGGGCAGTAAGTAGTAATAACGATGATACCTTTACTCTCTCGAATATTCAGGGGTTTGAGGCAGGCTCTCCATAAGGGAGAGCATCTTTCCAAAGGTATAGAGGTGTCCAGGTATTGAGTGTTTCCGGTGCTAGGTGCGATGCCGTTCCAGAGGTGCGAGGATCTTGTTATTAGGGCAAGCCACCACACTGAGGAAATGTCATATTCACAAACTTGTGTTATGCGTGTCTGACGATCCCTTATGTTTCCAGTTTGCCCAGTTAATCAACACTCACAGGAAGCTTGGTGCAGACAAGTTCCCTCTGATTGAGCAGACCTTTTATCCAAACTACAAGGAAATGGTGAGTCCCCCCTCCTAGAATGTTCTGTTCCTGTCTAATACGTACATATCCAAAATCAACACATGTGGAAATTTGAAATCTGAATGGGTGAATCAAAATTGGGCCAAAGTAAACATATAATCTATTTTTGTGCACACAAGGTAACCATGCCGTCATTCCCTGTAGTCGTGAAGATTGGACACGCACACTCCGGTATCGGAAAGGTAAGCAGATAGTGTTACAGCAGTTTGTATTTTGCTGCAGTCATCAAATATGTCATATCAGTGAAATTGAGTAAGCCGATATCAATTTCCACTTTGTGTTGCCCATTGCTTTCGCACATGCCGTTCAACATCTAGGTTAAGGTGGAAAATCACACCAAGTTCCAGGACATCGCTAGCGTGGTGGCTCTGACCCACACCTACACCACCACAGAACCCCTCATCGACTCAAAGTATGACATCAGGATCCAGAAGATCGGCTCTGACTACAAAGCTTACATGTAAGCATCTCACCGTTGCTGTTGTGCTTTTGTACCTTCACAAATTTTCATTTCCTGCTCAAATAACCTGGCCCACATCTGACCATGCCTTTATGTGTGCACCCTGCCTACATCAGGAGAACATCCATATCTGGCAACTGGAAGTCGAACACAGGCTCAGCCATGCTGGAGCAGGTGGCCATGACGGAAAAGTGAGTGGTCTGAGTCGGGAACCGGACCGTCCTGATTGAAACAGTTCACTGATTCCTTAATGATTGATGCTAATGTGGGGGAAATCTGTTGCGTGTTTGTAAAGAAGTAGCACTTCGCGTTCACCAGTTATAATATTGGGGGTGTCCTATGCAAATCCCTCGATGTTCCCTCCACTCGGCCATGAGTCACATAAATTCTGTCGCTCTATGTTAAGGTACAAGCTGTGGGTCGACACCTGCGCGGAGGTTTTTGGTGGTCTCGATATTTGCGCCGTCAAAGCCATTCATGGGAAAGACGGCCGAGATTACATCACAGAGGTATGGCGGGGTTTAAAGAATATATACGAACAGCAACTACATTTCCCAAATATTTTTGGAGCGTACCTCAGTGATGCATAGAAATACAAACTCTACCTCCTCTCCTTATCGCTCAGGCTGTGGGCTCCACTATGCCGCTGGTAGGGGAGCACCAGGCCGAGGACAGGCAGCTCATTGTGGACATGATTGTTGACAAAATGAACCAGCTGGCTGAGAATGAAGTCAACGCTTCCTTGAAGCCTACAACCATACAGCCGTCACAGGTATAGATACGAGCGTTTGCACAACCCTGATATGCTGATGCCAGAATGTCACTGAATGCTCCAATGATCTGCTACTTTGTAGGGAGTTGGACTGAAGGGGGAGGTCACGGCTGAAACTGCTAAAGGTGGAGCTGGCCAACCACCTCAGAGCTGCCTGCAGTACATCCTCGACTGCAATGGTGTGGCAGTAGGTCCAAAGCCAGTCCAAGCCAACTGAGCCACCAGGGACCAACTAGAGATGGAAAGATCTAGATAGGATCCAGATAACACTGATGTATCTCAGCTGACACAAAGTTGTGCGCATGCATGCGTGCGTGTATGTGTTGGTTTGGCCTAGCCCGGGCTATGTGTGTCTCCTCTATGCAGTGGCCAAATCGTCTGTCTCGTCGTAAACCCTCGTGGTCCACCTGCTGATGTAGGTAACCTTCTTTCCCCTATCTAAGTGTGTGTGTGTGTGTGTATGAATGTGTGTGTGGGCCGTTGTAGAGGATGTAATGAACAGATTGTGCCTACACCAAGTTCTATGCCGCTGTGCTATGTGTTCCAACCTGCTACCAGTCTGTCTTTTGCGACCCCTGCCCGTCCCTTTTCTGTTCCTACCCTGGTGTGTACCTCTTTTAGATATTGTTCAAACTGTGGGTCATGGTGCAGTTTGAAGTGTGTGTATATCTCAATACGTACTGTACATGTGAGTGTGTATGGCTATCGTGGTGATTACTTTCAGACTTGTGCTGAATAGTTCGTTTTGCATGACTGATACAAGGCCAGTGGTAAATGTGGGACGTCTGAGTAAGACGCTGTCGTACCTGAGCTGTGTTCCCTGTGATCCAAGCATTGTGAATGTGTATAGGAAATGCATTATCGTTAAATTCCACTTGATACATACAGTATATTAATCAATAATAATAACAATAATAATGCATTAACACAACAAAACTCCTGCATACACATAAAGCAGAAACATACAATGTGTTGCCTTCCTTGACGCTGATTTCTTTGTTTCATTTCTCGTAGGAATCATTATAGTGGAACTATTTTAGAATACAAGTATATAGACTCACATAAGAAATTAGTCAGATTCTAGATTTTATGAAATACTGTAGATGAGGAGCAGGGTATCATTGAGATGATGCCGGCACACACACCTTCAATATATTTATATAATTTTGAACCAAAGAAGAAATTATTTGCTTTCAATCACAATCTTTGCACTCCAGCAACCCACATTATACATATCAGGGACTGTTGGGCTTGTGGTTGGTCAGACGGAGCATGAGTGTCTTTGAGGACGGTGCTCCAAAATAACACACTTCATCATGACTGTTTCCTGGTTCACATTTGTTGTCTTTTTTGCTTTTAGCTACGTGGGAGCAATTGTTTCAGCTCCCAATCACAATGTGCATAATGTAGGAGCAGTCATGAAATACCCGATAGAAATCTCCCCAAGGTCCTCGCGCCAGATATTGGTTCTATTATGTCTTGTTGCTATGGCAACGTTGCATCACACTCGAGTGTGGAGTCCTTGTGTTACTGCCATATAAAAGGGTAGATGTTTGTCTTAATATACTCCTGTGAGTTGATGGAAAGTGCAATATATTTTTTTTTTCAACTTAATATGAAATTATATTCCAAATCAGATCTTCCACCAGTTTGATTCACAAAGCTATAATCACTCACACATTCAATTGATTTGAAATTGTATTACAAGCGGTAAATGTCACAATCACATGGTTGTTGTCCTGTGGCTTTTGTGGAGGACATTCAGTGTATCAATTACTCTAAATGGTTAAACAGCCGAATATCAACCAAATCAATTGTACAAAAAAACAACATTTGTTTCCCAACCATCTGTTTGTGCACAGCTATTACAAAATATTTTCAGCAACCTCTGTGTGCCGTTCTTTTCCAAGGTGTATGAAGTGCCATTTTACCTGTGAGAGTACCTTTGTGAAAGCCATGCCTGAGGCTTATGGATGTGCTGTTTTGTTTTATAGGAAAAATGCCATGACATTAATTTTCAAAGGCAGAGCGTGCAGTCGTATCTGATCGTAACAACTGCATGGTTAATCTTTGGCTCAGTGACTGAGATTGAATATTCGATGTGTTACCACAAGATGTGTTTGTCCAACCTTACGTTGAGGTGGTTAGAATGGAAACCTACAGAGGCTTGTCCATTTAGGGCCATTGGAACTTGGCATAATACATGTACTTTTAAAGACGGTGTTCAACTGTTTTACATCGAGAGCAAGAATACCTTACATCGTGGAGAAGATTCCGCTGTGAAAATTTCCGTTGTGTCACTGGCAATAAAGCTTCCTTTGCAATACCTTTTTGGTCCATGTCTGGTGTCTGTGTGTTCCTGCTTTCTCATCCTCATCTGCCCCATTAAGGGCAGAGCAGAAAACAGCAAGCTCCTTCTCTGTATGCGAGATGTGCAGTATCATGAAGTGGTGCAAGCTCACATGCTAAAAGTAATGGGACTGGAATTGAGAGGAGAGCCGGAGCACCATTCAAACTGACTTTGTTCAAACACTATGTTGCTCCTCCATGACTTCCTGTCCAGCTCCAAGCTGGACCTTAGGTCCTTTCCTCCTGCATGTATATTTGTAGCTGTGAGTCTATGTGGTTTGTGCCAGCCTGTAATTTCTCACATAGTCAATCCACTGAGTCCCTCTCAGTGCTCTGTAGACTAAACAACATCCATTTCCTGTGACTCTTGGTTAGTTGCGTAAAGGAGACTTCCCCTCACGTAGCCATATAACCCCCAGATAACTTCACAGACAGCACTGACACTGTGGTCTGCTTCATCAGTGATATCGATGATACATTTGAATGTGTTAAATTACTGGCATATTAGGACAAGGTCCAAAATGATGCATCTAATTAACATTCAGAAGGGCAAAACGTCAATGATGGATAAAACTGAGACAACAAATGTTATCGGCATTGTGTATTTTGTCTTGAATCTCCTGATGTAGTGAAGTTTCCTTCCTGTTGCCCATACCTTTGTCCTACCAAAATGAAGGCTTCCATCCAGACTTCTCACAGGCGTCAGTTACAGCGCTGCACGAATTTCGAGTGAACAAGAGGGTACAAACCATCTGCGGCAGAGACCATCAAGAACGGATGAGGAGATAGTGATAGATGGAGCCCATCATATTCTTCTGTCCTTCAACATTTATCCAAAACTCAACCGAATAACAGCAATATATTGTCATTGTTCCTCTGATACTTCGATGCACAATTCACTCCTGCCATCTGCTGATGGCCACAATGAGAAGCCTTTAGCTTTCTTGTTATTCGGGTAATTATGCTATCGCTCACTTGAAAAAAAGAGATAGGATCTCTTCAGATTGCCTCAGGCAAAACTCTGAATGTGGAAAACAACTCATATTCAGTCAGCCAATATTTCAGTATTTTTCCAAACAGCAACTATAACTACAAAGACAGCGAGAAGCTGTAGTTACAGGATGGTGTAGCCCTCCTGGTTTTCTCTCTCTTTCACATGCAGTCTCACACCATATGGGTGATGTGTATTTTCAGGTAACACCTACGCATCTTTTAGAGCAGATGGAGCACAGGGCGCTCACACCCACACCTGGCTGCCCTTGCTCTTGTATCTCAAGACATTGAACTCCTCTTCCCAGAGAGCAACCACTAGATGGCGCTGTCACGGAGAAAGCCGAGTTGATTTTATTTTGGCAGGGGCCTGCGATGATTTGTCAGAATGCAGAAATAGAGCAGATAGGCCCATAAAGTGAAAGTCTTGTATAAATAGAAGACTTGTGGTATGCTGACAGCTAGAATTTTGTTGTGTTGCAATGACTGTGATGATGCCACAATAGGATTTCTTTGCCTCATCGCAGGGTGTTTTTCAAGACAAGCGAAACAATGTGCCACACATAATAAGCAAACATTTTAACGGGACAAAGAAATCCCCAAACTGTTTTGTAAATATTCCCATATTTCCAGTAAATCATCATGAGGCTGTTTGGCTTCACCATGCAGGAACTAGATGTTGGATGTTTACATTCGAACTAAATAGATCTGTCCTCTCCTTCCATTACCAGACCCTCGCTTGCTGACTGATGCGTTGTTCCAGCGGGCTCGCCAGTGCCTCCATGGCGTACTGGTGGCATCATTCTATAATGGAATCCCTGGTGCTGTGTCTGAATCGGATCCCCTGACAGGCACGTTGCCAGTGCTACAGCAAACATTACACGCTGCCACAAAGTCTTGCACTTGTGTGGGATTTCGCTCAAGGCAGAGAACCAGAGGAGACTGGATGTAATCTGATGTCCTCAATCACTCGAGAGTTTGGTGCAGGGAAATAGTCACCTTCCCCGCTTCTGCTGTAAAGCGGAGACGCACTTGTTTTTGTTGCATATCCAACGTTTCATGCAATCGACTATGTCAAAGAAATTTAACTTAATTTTATTAAAATATTGAATAAACTTTCTTGCCAGGTTCTCACAATAAACGTTTAAGCTTGTGACAGATGTGATAAACAAACAAAAATTAGTTTCCAAATCATTTTAAATATCTTAAGACGACTGCCAAAAATCCAGCTTGGAATCCCGGCCTGTGGCAACGGTTGATAAGAACGTGTGAATCTACAGAACTGCTCATGAAGGGCCACGATTCCATCGGAAACACAGACTTAACTTTTGCTTAAGTGTGCAAATTCAATGTTTGCCATCATATCTCACTCTGTCTGACAGGCTACACCCCCAGAGTTACCTCATATCTCCAAAAAATGAACGAAAACAACATGAAGACCATTATAAGAAGTCAACGGCATCTACGACATTTCCCCCATAGCTAGTCCATTCTGATTAAGACAATTCAAAATTTAACACTACTGTGCAACTAAATCCATGACTACTTCGTTTCTGAGCAAGAGGAGGTGAAGTTGTGCAGGATCATTGTTCAGGCTTTCGTTTCCTCTTAAGGCAGGTAAGCGTTAAAGGTCCTCTTTATCAGAAATCCCGTCAGTTGGACAGACACTGTGCTTCAACGGCCCGAGGCAAGAGAATACATGTGTGTGCGTGCATGTATTTACAGAATTCACCCGATGTGTTGACACAACAGTGCCCTTGCTTCATTTAATAAGCATAGCGGCAAGCATGGCGCTGACTCGGGAGTGGATATTGTGCTGACCTCTTTCAGGGAAAATCCAACTGGTTGTGTATCAACAGACCAATCTCACCCACAGTCATTATTCCCTCCCTCCTGTGCCCCCACAGCTGATTAGTGCTTATGTCTGTCTCAGTGTCTTTACGAGGAGACTTTGGCGTGTTGACAAGTTGGACAAGACTGGATATTTGGAAGACATGAGGGAGCTGAAGACGCATAGATGGGGGAGGGACATGAAGAGGAGAAGCACTGTCTGGGATTCTAGAACACAGGCAGTCTGGTGGAGGTCAGCGTGCAGGTGTTGATGTCCTCCGTGTGCGAGGCTCTGTGCAGGGACGGCTCTGAGGCACTGCGGTTGATCTTGGGCAGGGCGTGTTGGAGAAGCTCTATGGACGACAAAATCTGCGACAGAAACGTCAAAAGATGAGGAGAGGAACATCGCTTTCATGCCAAAACAGCCCTCACGAGATACACAGATGTAAGAGTCACTCACTTGAGGGAAGAGTGGCCTCTCATCCTTAGACTTTTTGATGCAGTCGGCAACCAGCCTTTTCATTGCTTTGGGGCAGTTCTTGTAGAGCTTGCTGAGGTCGGGTGAGAGGTAGCCTCGGCCCACCATGAAGATGATCTGAACACAACATTCCAAAGACAACAGTTAAAGGACTGAGAAGAACAGCCACAAATTTGAGATCCTCTACGTCATGGACCCACACATAAACACACGTGTAGGACACAGTTAAGTGTATGACACAGCAAAGATATAAGTGTGATATGAGAACAGCATGTACGTTCCATGCATGCAATAAATGGGTACAATAGCAATCCATGACAATTGCGCAGATGGCCTGGACTGCCACTATGCCTAACCTGCACACGCACACCAGAGAACACAACACTGAAAAAGGAGTCCAATAGGTCTCTCCTCGTGGCCCCAAGCAGACAGAAACGGACAAACATACACACAAACACGCACGCACCAACCCACGTGCTGGTTGTCTCACACACGCACTTGATCACCCACAAGGTTGTGTTACTGGAACTAAAATTAGGCCAGTGGCTCCAGGGAGCCGGCCTCCGATGTGCGTTCGGCCTCAGGCCAAGCCCATGAGCCCCATCAGATGGCAACCGCGTGCCTTTTCACCTAGGTGAGACGGGGAGCCGCCTCCCTGAATGTGGGTCAGCGGTCCAGTTGGGTCTGATGCAGAACATGTTGAGTCTCTTCTAGCCCTGCCAGGCCTAAGCTGTAATTGTCTATGTACCGCTGAGCTCCAGTCATTCCATACACATCATCACTTCACATGGGTCACATATAGGTCACCTGATCTCTATTTGCGATCTGCGAGTATGGCAGCTCTCCCGTCATCAGCTCAAACAGAACTATTCCGTAGGAGTAGACGTCCGACTGGAAGCTGTAGGGATTGTTATCCTGCATCCGTATGACCTCGGGAGCCTTTAAACACAAGAGTAGAGATATAAAAGAGATTGTTTTCAGAAATAAATGAAGAATTTTCCATCTCAATGATGATTTTCCACGAGCCTGTGAGACAAGGCTGTGTTGAATGTTCCATTGTGTTAATAGTTTTGTTACTGACCATCCACAGAATGGATCCGGAGGGCTGCTCCACCTGATGGGAGCCACTCCACCTGGCTTTCACTGTGGCCAGACCAAAGTCCCCAATTTTCACCGTTAGCCCTTCATGGAGGAAAATGTCTACAACTGGATTAAGGAAAAGGAGCGAAATGCGCCGAGGTAGAAGGTGCAGCTGTTGTGAGATTGTGTCTGTGCATGGACTGGAGATTTATCAATAGCAGACAGGAAGGATACTGTTGGATTTCATGTCACGATGAATTATATTCTTCGCATGTAAATAGCTGTAAATGAAAAAGAAGTCATTAGCCAGTCTGCATTCTTTTGGTTTCTCCTCAGCGCTGTAACTGGTCAGCGTCTTACTCCATGCCCTGAGCCGTCTGTCTGGCGATATCGATGAGCTGGATCATCTTGAAGTTAGTCTCGAGGACGTGGATGTGTTTGTAGAGGCTGCTGCCCTCGCACCACTGTGCGACAATGGCCAGGTTGTCCTTTGTCATGTAGCCCATGAACAACAGGATGTTGACATGTCGTGTTTTCCTGCGAGTCAGAGGCAGCGAGGAAGAGGAAATCACCAAAAAAAAAAAAAAAAAAGATGAGATAAACGTTTGCGAAATATACAGCGGTCTGCACTTATCAAGGTGGATAGTCTTACCTCAGGACTGCCACCTCATTTCGAAAGGCCTGGAACTGTTCCGGCGTTGGATCGGTCACCTTGAGAATTTTTACAGCTACATCACCTGCAAAGCACACAGTGTCTCATGACCAAATTCACATGAATTATTTCGCCTTTTCAACAACTATTCAAAATGCACAGCTACAATCCACTCTACTACTCAATCTTCTCTTACCGTGCCACTTCCCTTTGTACACAGTTCCAAAGGAACCTGACCCAATTCGCGAGTGTAGATACACCTCGCTGGCCTCAATCTCCCAGTAGTAGCTGGAGTCCCGCTTGTCCCGAGGTCTCTACGTGAACAGAATTGAATCCAACGATGAGCATTGAGCTCACCTGCATGACAAGTCATCAGGACACAAAACAAGCAGAAGGACCGTACAATTTTATTTTTCTCCTGGGTGTTGAAGGATGTAGCCCTCTCTCGTTGGGCAGGTGCAGGGGGTTTGCACTGCGACTGGGTCCAACCTGTAGGGCTCTGGTTTGGGGAACTTCCAGCTTTAGGAGCACGAGAGAAGGGGAGTTAGTCATGGCGTATTTTTCCATCTGATCATCCAAAAACGTGTGCAAACTTACCTGAGTCATGATCGCGCATTGCATCCTAAAGGGACAACAAGCATACAAGACCAAATTAGTTCATCTAAATGACATCGTCACTAGTGCTCTGTGGCTTCACTTCAGAAGTGTGAACACACATACTCTGCTTTCTAACCTTTTCTGGGCTCTCGGGTGAGACCTCAACAAAAGATTGGGAGAAGTGCACAATACCTACTTTCCTCTTCAGCCAGAATCTATGGCACCAGGAGTTGGGGGAGGCACTCGGGCAGCCTAGCTACTCCCCGGTAGGGAGTAAAACAACGGGCCAACGAACACAGGGCGGAGAGGGACACAGTAAAGGAAAGCACGGAAGGAATGAATGACAAGAATGATGCCTGGGCTTGACAGAAAAGAACAGGAGGGAAATAGTATACAGAGCATGCAAATCTGCTGAGCTGATTATGTAAGATACAGTAAGGCTGATGGGAAAAAAAGCTACAAAGTGGAACTGATAGTGGGGAAGCGCAAAGTGTTCTGAAAATCACAAAAAAGCGGGTAGAAAGAGAAACAGAGCAGGAGGGAAATTGCACAGTTCGGGCAAAGTCCTGTCCAGGTAAGATGACTTCATAAGGAGGCAGTGGCATGGAGCCAGGCTAGCATGGCTGGAATGCCAGAGATGTAAGGGGGCATGATCAGTCTCAGCCGAGGGAGATATTTTGGGAGCAGCCGACCCCAGGCCTGCTGAAGTACCCGAGGGGCCCCTGCAGTGGTGTGTAGTTACCTCGATCATGCTGCTGTCCACAGGCAGTGTGGCGCTAACCATGTGAACGTTGGGCGTGGAAGTGGAGCGCTGTCTCTGGGAAAGAGCGCCTCCTGTGGGCGGGTAGGGCGTGGTGTAGTTGAAGGCGTGGGGGGTGGAGTATCGGTGCAGAGAGCTGGCAGGGTAAACAAGGGCAAAACAAACAGTTACACTGTTAGGATCTGATTAAGGACATTCACGAGCTATGCTTAACTTTGATAAAACCAATTTTTCTCCTCCAGCCCAATGTCATTTAACATCATGTAATGTGATTTCAACTGTCATAAATTGAATCACTCTTGACATCCCAAGGCATGTCTGGTATGGCCAGAGACTAATGGAGTCCTTGCCGCTGTATTTGTGAAGACATAAGCTAACTTGTAAAAAAAAAAAAAAAAAAAAAAAAAAAAAAAAAGATTTTTTTTTAAAGGTAAAAAAAGAAAAAGAAAAAAAAGATTTTTTTTTTTAGAAAAAGGAGAAAAATTAGATTTTCGATTCGATTTTTGATTTTTTTTTTTCAATGCACTTAAAAACAACTGCAGACATCGGACATATTGTCAAAGTGCATCTTT
>OMPJ01003401.1:2703-22761 GCA_900312935.1 Carapus acus | reverse complement strand
CTGTCAGAATGTAGTCAGTGTGATTACATTTGTGTTGCAATATCACCGGGAAACTTGGGTAATCATGGAATTCATGACAATTACACTAACATGTTCCTGAATCTTACCAACAATGAGGAGATTTTGGTGGGTTGCAAATCAGCACATATAACAGAAGTTGCGTAAATATGGGAGAATCCAACATTGTTGAAATGTTGGCAGGCCACATGACTAAGAGAGTTTGGAAATTGCTGGTTTGATAACGGTATAGGTTTTAAGTGTTCTTGAGTAGGGCACTAAAAAAAAAAAAAATTGAAAAAAAAAAAAAAAAAAAAAAAAAAAAAAAAAAAAAAAGAGTTTGTTGAAAATGTGAAAACAACTCTCTGCAGAAACGGAAGCTGGTCCAGTGATTGTTTTAGTTCAGTTTCTAGTGGTGACTTTCCCAGTAAAGCAATACGTCTGTAGTGAGCAACTAACTCTGAAGCCGCCAATGAAACTAGTGTCTGACCACGAGAAACGAACAGCACATCCTGGGATGAGATGCTCTGGGAACATACCAGGAAACTTGTACGTGAAAGAGTTTGTCTCTGTATTACATTTATTTCACCCGTGTCTTTTTCTGGCACACTCCATGGTGCAGAGGTATTTGGCCACTGATGTTTACTGAGAGCAGCATTGGCGGAGTTGTACAGTTCAAAGCTCACCAGCCAAGCACGTTAATCTCTCAACAATCCAAATGTCAATCCTGCATGAGGGGTTCATGGTTTCCCGCAAGAGCAACTTCTCTCTCCTACACGTTCATTGTCCTAGAACAATACCACCTTTTTTTTTTTTTTTTAAACCCTCACTTTTACGTGCGACTCCACAGAAATACACATGAAGTACACCCCTTCTTACTCAACCATTCCGTGGCAGGCAAAATGGGGACAGCACAACTCAGGCTGTATGACGTACATAAACACAGATCATATTACATCACACTTATAACAACGGAGAACACTCTGTGAGAGCAAATCTCCTTCTGGCAAAAAAGAACCGTTTCAAAATCGGTTTTGAGATTGCAAAGAGTGGAACAACTCGATACTGTGTGAGTGCTAATTTGGCAGCTCAGAGTCCTTTTTAGCCATTTTAAGTGCTTGCAAAACAACAGGGTCTTCTGACGCCTCCTGTTACATCCCTCAGACTAATAAACTGCCATAAAGCTGGGAATGTTATGAAAAACAAGATTCACTCGAGCCTACAACTTCAAACCAGGTATGGATATATGCACACATGGATAAGGTAGGGAATACAAACACAGTGAATACAAAAGTCAATATGTGCATTTGTATAGAGCGCTAGGATGGGGTTGTGCTTGCATATTTACTTAGAAAGCGCATAGACTATTTGCTAAATCTCAAATTCCCTCTCTTTGTAAAAATAAAAGGAAAACAAAGGGTAAAAAAGGAGGAGAGGGGTGAGCAGACAGATCATCCAACAGAGCCTGCGGTCTTTTACCTGGGAAATCGTGTCAACGATTCTCTCATGCGCCGGGATGTCAGTGGGGGCAGTGATGGCGCACCACTTTCTCCAGGAGTTGGGAACAACCTGAAGAAAAGGAGAGAGTGGGTCCATTTTTCTTTTACATTGTGCTCGTAAACATGGGATGTGGGAGGGGAACCGGAGAAAAGCCTAATCAACAGCTGAATGCTAAGAGCTGCAGAGGTTGCTAGGTAAAAGATCTGGCTTCTTGGCAAATAAGCGATATGAGTCTCTTGCTTTCTGCCTGTAAGCAGAATAACATTGTCTTTAGAAAGCATGCAAAGCTCAATATTTGAGGTCAAACTTTCTCTGCTGAGCTTGCTCTCCCTGTTCCACTCGCACAATAGCATGTCTCTTGTGCTACAAGCTGTCGTTCACATGTCATTACACACAACTGGATGAAAACCAAGAGCTTCCGCTTAGAATGGAGATTGTGGTTGTGGGAAATAATGCTCTGTCACTCAACAGTGATTAGACTGTTCATTGTGAATTGTGTTCCTCAGTTGAGTGCACTTACAGAAGTTGTCTGATATTGCTCCAGTCCACGCACATGGTGGGCACTTTGGTGCTGCAGTGCTCATGGAATTTATAGCCGCAGGTTTGGCAGCGAAAACCATTCAAAAGGAACTTCTGGCAAATGTCGCAGAATGCCAACTTCAGAAAAGTTTTACGAACCTGGGGGTGAGAAGAAATAGGTGCTTTTCATTCTTTGGTGTTGCAACTGTTTCAAAGTCAGGATAAAACATGCATCAAGA
The DNA here is from genome assembly GCA_900312935.1 of Carapus acus. Classification (NCBI taxonomy): domain Eukaryota; kingdom Metazoa; phylum Chordata; class Actinopteri; order Ophidiiformes; family Carapidae; genus Carapus; species Carapus acus. The sequence continues at coordinate 20,506 of OMPJ01003401.1, read as the reverse complement.
TACTCACAAAGTTATGTGTTGTTAATGGGACATGGTCCAACACCTCAACCAGCAGCTCTTCCCCAATCAGCAAGGCAGAGTCGGTATTCCAATCCATCCTTAATTTTTTACTGATGGGAAGTAGATTGATTATTGTGGTGATAAATCTGAATGACGTACGAGTGTCAAAATAATTTCTACAGTGTTAAACCCATGATAAATGTCAGCTCACCTCCTCTGCCCTGGATGCAGCTTGAACACTGCGCAGCACTCAGGCTGGAGACCGCGCACCTTCAATGCTTTAATCAGGCAGCTGTGCAGAGTTAAACCAGGTCGCACATTTACCTAGGACAAAATCAAACAGCATTACACTCTTCCTTTCCTGGCAGCATGCAGATTGTTCAATATGTTTTTGGAAAATAGCTAAAACCACAAAATCATAGGAGGGAATTCTTTATGAGAAATCTACTAGATAAAGGTTAAGGAAGACATTGTGCCATGTGCTGTCCAGAAGGGATGAAACCAACCACAGTGCGTTGCTGGTTTGGGAGGTAGACTCGGATCGTGCTGCTGGTCTTGGAATCGGGCATCTTGCTGTCATCTGAGGAGCGACGCTGGCAAGAGAAGCCCTGGACCATGGTTGGTGAGAGGCACGGGCTCTCAAACGTGGGGTCCTTCATTCCGAAACCGTTGCTCAGGGTCTTCCAAGCTCCATGAAGGTGCTCCATTAGCAAAGCCAAGTGCTCTCACCGGTCTGGAAAATAATACGCACAGACGCATGGCTTGGTAGTGCTTTTGATTGAGGAAAACTCACACCGACGACTGACCTTTTGATCAATGTTACATCAGTGCTTGCATTAGTTGTGCTTCTTAGTTCTACTTCTTCCAAATACATAATAGATAAGTGATGTACAAATTCTCACAGACTGCTCTGAAATTCTTGAGAGGTGGTTTTGAATTTCATCTGAATTCTGGAAGGGCACACTGCTTTGTCAAAGAGTAGCGTGATTCAGGAAAAGGGTGTAATGGTTAACACAAGCTAGACCAATTTTGAGGCAGTTAATTCTGGGTAAATGACTGGAAAACTGAGAGAATTTATATGTACGTACAGATTTGCTAGAGCAACACTCTAAATAAATACCATGTTCAGCTGTGTGTTATTAGTGTCAATAGGAGGAGCTGGAGTGTTTTTGGAGTAAGGCAATCATAGCATTTTCCATTCCTTTTCATTTGAGACGAAGCTGCAGAGCTCCGAGCACAAACTAATCCACTCAGACCAGGAGAATCCCAAGCCACCACAAAGGTCAGTCAAGTTATTTACAGTATGTGCTTTCAACAGTCTCTTTCTCCCGCACAGTCTGACACACATCGCATTGCTGGGGGTGCACACCAGCATAAGACAACATCATCACTCTGGGGCTAAAAATGGTGAGAAGAAAGTTAAAAATGGCTGCATGAGTGACTTCATAAAAAAATAAATGCTGCTGTGCTGCAAGCGCTTGAAAAACACAAAACTTGGCCAATCAATTCAACTGTTGAGACCACCGATCAGATGGAGAACTGAAGTTGTTCCACCCCTGGCCGTGGCTGCCCATCACAAACACATATGTCCCCCCCTCCTGCTTTGTTCGCAATGCTGGTTTCACCCATTCGCCAACCTCATTTCCCCCTGTTACGTGTGGCGTTTCTCCCTGCAAGACATCCAACTCATTGTCTTTGACACACACACAGTGTAAATTCGCTAATGCTGAAATTTGAGGTGATTCGGTGCAGTGGGTTGTTAACAATCACATCGAAACATAATACAAGATTGAAGCAGAAGCATGGGGGGCTGCAGGTTTCCAACATGCTTCAGAAACTGTGTCCAAAACAACTGACCCAACCAGAAATGTGTATCAACAGAGAGAGCGTAGGCCCGAGTGTTTGGGCATTGAGGCGATCTCATCGGCTATGTGCTAAAGGACAGATTTATAAACAATACACGCCAGTCTGCCGATTATCAGAGCTGCATTGCAACTTCGGTGCAGTTAGAAAAAAGACATGAACGTAGGTGAGATCGATGTCAACACGACACGGACACCGAGGGGGAAGCTACTTAAAAATCGCCGATTGTAACTACCAAAAGTGACGACATCTGGTTAAAAGCGGACACGTCAGGTAAACGTTCTTCGTCAAGGCGTGTAATGTGCAGCGAGTAGAGCGGTTTGTATCAATGTCGTAGCCTTTGTGTGCGTCTCTAAGGCCTAACACAGCAAGTTATCATTGTGAAATTAGCTGCGGGCCCTCAGAGGCCAACTTCAAACTCCGCCGCACGACTATTTCAACCCTCCATTCAAATTTCACTAGGTCAAACCATTCCGCTCGCCCGCAAAGAAAACATTTAACGTAAGTTCAAGTGATTTAGACCGTAATGCGCCAGCTAATCGCGCCGAAGATTGCTTACCAACAGTAGTTAGAAAAGTTCAGCTCCGCCATAACTTCAGGAAAAAGTGGCTTCGGTGACATCATCATATTTGCAACGCATTCAAAGAAAAGAGGAAAAAGGCGATTTTCGCCGAGAGCTTTGAGTGTTTCGGAGAAAAGTCGCCGGTAGAGCGCAATAATGTTGGTTACGTGAAGGTCGCGTGAGAGTGTTTTGAATAAGTAACCCAAAATAAGACAAGAAACTTAAAATCTTTCAGGGGCCGTGAACGAGAGAGGAAAAATCCGTCGGACCCCAAAGTGACACGAAGAGGGATAGTCCTCAAGCCCGAAAAGCCATTGCAAATGAATACCCCGATCGGTGACTAGGTCATCGCTTTCCGATCAATATTTACAAAGTAGTAGAAGAGAGGACGACAAGCCTTGAGTTACTGCCGTGAGTCCGCCTGACGCCAACGATTGAAACGGGACCTAAACTCATAGCAGAGTTAGAGGCATCACTCACACTGCGTAACTAAAGCACAAACTTAAGCCCTCCCACTGCCTCCCGTATTGCCGTTTAAGAGGAAATCTACCCCGGGGTCCGAAAGTAATGGATTTAAGTAAAATATCAAGCCAGTGCTCTTGATTTCAATCAAAATGTGGAAACTCGGCATCGTGCAGATGTACCTCAAAGAACGTTGCAAGTCACTGCTGATAACGTACTATCCCCATAATTTCGTAATCGTCGTTTTTGCAGCAAAGTCGTTACCATTTTTGTAGACGTGCTAAGGGGAAAATAATTCGAGGATTACACCAAGTGCACCATCGTCTGGAGATACGAGGTACTGCACCCTTCGGATGTTAACAATTGTGAGCCCTTTCATACACTATTATTCGATATTCACAAATCGCCCTTTATTGTAGAGGATCGAGAGGAGTAACGATTTGAGTCTAAATCCAAATCCAAATTTGCTCCAGAGCATCTTACGAGAGCAGATATCGACCGTTGGAAGCATCTAATTCTCTCTGCAAATCAACCCTGAGACTTCGGCACTCTCCTCAAAACACTCACCATGTCTTCACCCGCTGTGCAGCGCGCCGCCCCTTGGATGCTCTGATCACAGGACATTTGTCGGTGGCATCACTGAGCAGAGTTTTGACCTCCTGAAAATCAAACTCTCACTGACATTCCAGTCAGCATGTCTGGATGGCTTAGGCATACATTGTTTCCGCAGGAAAGCAGACATTTTTTTCGCGGTGTAAACTACTCACAAAACCATGCCATACACTTCTCATGCCGCAAAAAGAACAAAATAATGAAAACTTTGTTGCTGTATTGGACATACGTATCCCGCTCCCGTCCGACAAATAATAGAGATACCACATACATGTGCTGTATCTGAGAGGGTGAGGGCAGGGCTTTGTCATTGTGAAGCCTTTTAAGGTACCCCGCCGCTAAAGGGACATTATCAGTCCCTAACAGTCAAAGCTGAGGTTATTGTAGAGACAACTCCGGGTAAAACTCCAATTCGACACTATAACCAAGTTATCCTCGTGGACCAACGTTTAATTGAGGCAGAGATAGAAGCCATGGGTGTAGAAATAGCCGTTTCATGGCCTGACGGATAAATCCACCTTAAGATTTGGGAAGCGTGCATCTTTCCTTCTTATTGATCCGCCTGAGCACTCAGGCCTGGTAGTTATGATTGCTACGGGACTGTCTGTCCCGGTGCCCCTGGACACAACTAATAACATCCAGAAGGGATTTAAACGTGTGTCAGAGATGCGAAACTATAGGCACAATCGCCTAACAGAAAAACAAACAACGCACTGTATTGTTTTACCGTAAAACAATATTTTGGACACATCCCCCGCCTATTCCAATCTCACAGCTGTAAATGAGGTACAGCAATGTTTTGACTTGACTCTGTATATTTCAAAGAAAGTCACAAGTTGCGAGTTCAAAACTGTATTTGACTAAAGAATCAGGGCATTTCGCGCCCTATGTATATTTCCATCGGATATAGGAGCGAATATGTACATATTTCACACAGAATATACTGTACTTACAATTGTGTGCCACTCTACGTGATTCTACGAGAACCGCGTTTTTAGGTTTATGTTGATATCCTCCTGCTAATTACGAAAGTTTTTCAACACTCGAAAACCATTCACATTTAATACGCGATGATGAATGAGGAAATTGAATTTGAGGCAAACAACAGACTTTCATTTCTTATGGTGGTTCCTATCATATTTTCCTGCTCTTTGTTCCCTTAACTGCCCGCATTTCGTGGAATATTGCTGCCGCTGTAATGTGAAGGTAAACTAGTTTTTCATTTGAAAATAAGGTGCGGAAATCAGGTTAGTCCATTTAGGAAAAATGAGCAGAGCTGCGTGCTGATTGGTGGATTTGTAGAGGCGGCGTCCAGAATTTTCTGTCTTCTATTGGTCGAGAGGGCACGCCGTGGCCAATGGCGGCTGCGGCCTGTGCTGGGTGCTGCGAATGACAATTCAGGTGCCCGTGTTCACGCCGCATGTAGCGCAAAGAAGCAAGCATAAACAGTGACATAGCGGGGTAGCCTGAAAGGTAAGGTACAACACAACCTTTCTTTTCACTCTCTTTCAATCCTGTGTATGGGAATATGCGTATTACTCCAAAATTTGAACGCGTGAACTCCAGAGCAAAGGAGGCTTCCCCTGGATTAGTGGAAAGTGTGAAGGTTTAAATCTGGGGCTGGATAACGGAACGAAGGGTTGTTGGTCCGGCCTGCTACCATGAGCCACTCACGACTTTGATACGTGTGCCTCGCGCGGGATTTTTTTAATCGGCGGAATAGTAATGAAAGTAGCCACTGGAAAGTTCCCTCGCCCCCCTAGTGTTGTTATTCAGAGCAGTTCCAGCCGAAATCGCCGGTAGAATCGTTGACTGCGCCGCGCTGCCCACTTGTGACGGTGTGATGCCGTGCTAATATGTGCTAGCCTATAGCAAAGCGTCTCGCGAATGCGCAGGAAAATCAACGTGACTAGGCCGAGGATAGCCGCGCTGAAGCCTGTGGCGCTCACTTCTCTGTCCGACTCACGCTCTAAAGAGGCCACATCCGTGGTCTGCTCCCACCGATCGAGAGATATTGGTTTAGATCACAAACCTGGAGGACGGGGTTATATTTGTAAGCGTGAGGTTGTCCCGGTTGGTTGAAGAAAACGCCATAAATTGTGAAGTGACGCCTGTCCTGGGCTATAGCGTGTCACTACGCGGGCATCCCGCCAGACGTTGTGGATCTGCTTTCTCAGGACTTATTCGTCCACTTTGTTTTTTAAACAATCGCAGAGAATGATAGCTAAGAAACTACGATAATTTACAGAAGCCAGTTGGTTTTGCTGTCGTGGTTGAAACGTCGCGCACATTGTTGCTTAAAACAATTGATGTGTGTGTGCTATCTGGATGGCCATCGACATTCAAATGTAGCAGGATTGCCTCGTAGACGTTCTTGTACACAAAGGTCACTTAAACACTCGCTTATATTATTAGAATCGTCAGAGCTCCACGCGAACGGTCCCGGTTCAGTTACAGATTGCGACCTGTGCATGTGGCTTTGGTGACTCATAGGCCCACTTTGGTATGATAACTCAGGGCTTTAATTACTTATTAACTCACGTTCTTCCTCACTTGATGTCTGTAGCAACTTAACCAAACTGTTGGAGAGGCTCGGCCTTGCGTGAGCACAACATGATTCCATTGTGGAAATCATGTAAGTTCGATGAGTGCTTTAGCCTGGTGGTCACATATGGTAGACTCCCCAACAGCCAGAACACACCCAAAGTTTAGAGTAGACTAGACACCCAGAATAGTCGGTTGTTTTAACCATTACACATATACTTAACCAGATTGTGATTTCTTGGCTCAAGTCAAAATCAGTGCATATTTCCAAGTGAAAAAATGAATTGGAGTCCACTTTACTGTCCCAAAATTGACCCTATTTGACTCGTGCATCGTAGTTGAGCCATGTTTGATTTGATTTGCTCAGATTTTGACTTGGTCTTGCTCTAGATTTGATTAGCAAATCATTTTTTGATATAAGCTGTCAATTTAGCAATACCAAACATTCACACTGTAATTTTTCTGTCCTAGTGTCTCACATTTGTGTACAAAATGGAGATGAGCAGCACAGATTGCTTTGGATGTGGACGCCCAGGACATTGGGTAAAGAACTGCCCCCAAGGATTTGGAAGCGGAGGTGGACGTGGGCGTGGGAGAGGACGTGCACGGGCCAAGGGTATCAAAAATCATGATTTTATACACAGAAATAAAAGTGCACATCACGGTTGAATAACATTCCAGCCAAACTGTCTGAGCCATGCACACATACTAAGCATTTTAAATAAGCTCTCAATAGCTACACAAACTGTTGTCATGGCACCACATTTTAGGTGAAGCCTGTCTGTGGTCTTGCTATTTTCTGAAATTTTTTTAACTTGGTCTTGCTTGCCCGTCATTGCAGAGATGTTCTGCTATCGATGTGGAGACCCGTGTCATATGGCCAGGGACTGCCCACAGCCGGAAGATGGTAAGCCCTGCTTATATCTATATTTTGTTTTTTCCACAAAATGTAAGATGCTAACTCAAATATGATCGTTAAAGGTGACGTTTTAAGTCTCAATAAGTGGGTTGAGTTTTGATGAATTGTTCCAGTGAATTTTAATTACTTTTGTACTCGGCAATTTCTTTTTCCTTCAGCTTGCTACAACTGCCATAAGGCTGGCCACATTTCCAGGAATTGCAAGGAGCCCAAGAAGGAAAGGGAGCAGGTCTGCTACAAATGTGGGAAAGCCGGTCATTTGGCCCGGGAGTGTGATCATGCCGATGAGATCAAGTGCTACTCATGTGGCGCCATTGGCCACCTCCAGAAAGTTTGCGATAAAGTGAAATGTTACAGGTGAGTGCATCTGGCTCTCTCTCCACAAGTGAAAGGATTGTTGAAAAAACTTGTGGTACCCAAAAATTGCGGTTGGTCTCCATCATTGACCTTAAAACCAGCCCCAATCAGGGTGCTCATACCAAGACAAATAAATGTTGCTTCTTGTTGGAAATGCATAGTCCCATTCGCGACGTAGCTTAATTAGACCTGCTGCGTGATGACATTACATCTTGCTCGGAATTCTGCGTGTTCTCTCTTTGCCTCTGAAGTCAAGCTAATAAGAGTCTTTTTTTGGCATTTTAGGTGTGGCGAGATCGGTCACGTTGCAGTGCAGTGCATTAAATCCTCCGAGACACAGTGCTACAACTGCGGAAAGGCTGGCCATGTGGCAAAGGAGTGCACCGTGGAAGCCACCGTATAATCAGTGCCCTTTGTTGCCCCTCCTTTCTCAGATTGATGGTTGGTTGTATTATTTTCTCTGAATCCTCTTCACTGGCCAAAGGTTGGCAAACAGAGGCTAGTCCCAGGCCAGTGAGCCTTTTGACATGAATACAAAAAAGGGGGTGAAAATATCTTTTCTGCATTCAATACAAAAATGTTTTAGTTTGGTAGCGGACTTATGTATAATGCTTTGTTAAAGAAGCCCCCTTTTCAAGCCACTGGTGATCAGAGCGGGACTAAACACATGGGATATTTTGGACCTCTGAGCTTGGGGAGATCCGTCTCGGTAAAAGGAGATGGAGGAAAAGGCGTTTATGGAAACCTGAAGTTTTGTGTAGGGTTATTTTGGTTTGTTTTAGTAGGATGAGAGTTGGCCGAGAGAGACGCTGAATCAGTACATAACATGCATCTGGGCCCTACAAGCAGCTGGGCGGTAACAAACTACAATATATCGCAAAGATGTAAAATTTTGGAGTATGGAATATGAATTCTTTTATAGAACTCTGTTTACAATATAAACGTCAGTCCAAGGTAGATGTTTTCTTTAAAATGGCTTTGGGATTATTTTTTATTTTTATTTTTATTTTTTTAATGCCTTGGCTTAAGTAAACATCATGAGCAGTCACCAGAACAGTGGAATTAGGAGATATTTGGGAATGGAAAATGTTTTCACAGAAATCAAAATGTTATTTTTGTACAATATCACATAGACTACTGTAAAAAAAAAACCATTTGCTTGTACTCAGTTTTTAAGTCGGAAGGAAAGTGCAACTGAAGTCCTAGAAAATAGAAATGTAATTTTAAACTATCAATAAAGCTGGAGGAGCACGGGGAGAAATTTCTGTTGTGATTTTCTTGATGTTTTAAGTATTGTTCTGCAGATGTTCTCAATGTTGAACGTGGTTTAAGTGAACTTAACACAGAGACACCACACATGGGTCAAACACTCATTCAACACGGCTACCACGATCTCAATGGTTGTCCCTTGGAAAGTGCTGGCTGATGGAGGCAGAGGATGGGAGGAGGAACATCACCAACACCCTCAAGAAATGAAGGAAGTCTTCAGCCAAGGTCCCACCTTGTAATGGGAGGATGACAGGTGACAAATATTCCACATTGGACGTCGATCCATCCAATTGTACCGGCCTTTCTAGGAACACAACCCGGTTCTGGTTGTGAGCGGGAGTGATGCTCAGTCCAGTCACGCTAATATGTCACTGACACCGACAATGAAAGATGTTAAATCGTTTTATCTGTCATGAAGTAGCCTGTAGCCACAGCGGGGCGGTACATCCATTTGAGCAAAGCCCTTATCACCGCTGTAAGTGGGTTTAAAAAGCCGGAGGACACACGGCACACAAAGTCAGCAGCTGATCGGAGCAGCGGAGGAACCTCCAGCTGTCTCCGCCGCCCTCGGCCTCAAATGGAACACGAAGACAAGCCCCGAAACGCGTCCCAGCGCGCGGTCGTTCGCTACAATCGGCGTCCTGGGCGTTCATTTCTCGAGGCGGAAAGCGGGCGGGGCGGGGCGCGAACGTCCGCCGCGTCGTGTGGCTCCTCCTCGGTGCGTAAAATGGCAGCGGGGCTCGCAGATGCAGCGGCCCCCCCTCGGCAGCTCCTCGCCGCTCTGACGATTCTCCTCCCCGTATGTCGTCACGACCCCCGTCCACTCACGTCTCAGCAGCCACAAGATCCGAGGAAAACAAGCTCTCCGGCCCCCCGATCGGCGAGGCAGCGCTGCCGGAGCGAGCCGGCTCCCCGCATTCTTGCGCCCTTTTCGCCGACGCGTTTTGTTTTTTTATTTTTATTTTAAGTTTTGTCTTTAAAGCCGGGAAGGGAGATGAGGGGACTCCTGCCTTTGTGCCGGGCTGTGTACATCCCGAGTAAGCGGCAAACCAGGCGAATAGCCGGGAATGTCGTTTCTCGGTGCGGGTTTTGCGGAACTGTGTCAATTAGCAAGGTACTGTTGGAGCCTCGCTTCTATACGATGTTGACACGCCGATAGATAGCGGATAATTCTCTTTTTGCAGTCAGATGCCGAGCAGACATAGGTTGCTGCCATGCATGACACAGATGTTGATGATAGAGATAACGTTTTTTTTTTACAGCGAGCGATCGCCGCCATGGTTTGGAATTCTACTTTGTCTCATGGCCTAACTCAGAATTGCAACACAAAAAAAGAGTGTGCGGGCGCGATCATTCGATATGGGGAAACACACCTCAGAAACTAGACACTGTCGCCAATCTGCTGTGTCACCATCGGATCGTCCTCATTCTCTGTGGCAGCATGTGTTGCTTTTCTGTGCCAGAAATGATGAAAGGCCCTTTTGTCCCTCTGTTTGAATGCCTCAGTATAAAAACAAGGGTTCTCACGCTGTGCCACATAAGTAGCACAAGTAAGAGAAGTTAACTTCTTCCTGTTATTGTCAGTTGTCTCCGTTTGGCACAGTATTCCCAACTGAAGTAGTTTGAAGTTGTGATGCCCTAGGTTTTGTTCCAGTGAAGCACTGAACCAAGACTTGTGAGCGGGACGTTCTGTTCAGATGCTTAAGAATGTGACACCATTCCACCCTGAAGGTCTTTACTGGTCTATAAACCGATGTGAGACCCTCGCCCAAACATCACAGACCCACTTTGCACGTCGTCCTGAGCTGTTAACATGTCGGCACACCGATACGTCTCGTCTGCTCTCACCATGACATCGTTTGTTTTCCCACATCTCCAACACACCCTTGCGTTAAGTCCAGTGATGTTCACAGATGCCACAGTCTTGTATTCAACAAAACATAGGGTGCACCATTTGGTGACAGGAACTGCCATTTTGTTTCTCTGTCCGGCGGAAGTCTAAGGAACATCTTGTCGTCATTATTGTCACTGTCCTCACTGTCTTGCCCTCAATTTATGACCTATGGCTTGGCCTCCGTCCCTTCCTCCCTCCCTCCCTTCCTCCCTCCTTCCCTCCCTCTGCAGCCCCAGCCAAGGTTTGGATTGCTGTTTGACATCGACGGCGTGCTGGTTCGTGGCCGGGTGCCAATCCCTGCGGCAATGAAGGCATTTGAGAAGCTGGTCGACTCTCAGGGACAGTTTGTGGTGCCTGTTGTTTTTGTCACAAATGCAGGGAATTGCCTCAGACAAACAAAAGCAGACCAGCTTTCTCACATCTTCGGAGTCCCCGTGAGTTCTAAATACCTGCCTGTCTCGCTACAAAGTCCCCACTTGTATCGCTTTAGCTTGTGCTCTTTTTGTCGATCATGCGCAGTCTTTGCTTTCATTCCCTTGTCCAGATCACCCAAGAACAGGTCATCATGTCCCACAGTCCACTGCGGATGTTCAAGAAGTATCACGACAAGTGCGTGTTGGTGTCGGGACAGGGACCCGTGCTGGACATAGCAAAGAAGTATCCTTCAGTCTCTGTTCAGCGCTTCATTTGTCAAGCAATCTCCTAAAATGGCGACCCCAGGGATGCTCCCCTTTTTCCTTAAGTGTACGTGCAGCTTGGGTTTTACTAACGTGGTCTCTATTGACATGCTGAGAGAGTCCTTCCCCCTGCTGGACATGGTGGACCACAACAGGAGACCCAAACTGCCGGTGAGGAGTTGGTCCCAGAAATTTGTCTCAAGCATGAAAAAACTGTGAATATGTCTGCACATCTTCTCTCTCCATTCTTTCACTTCAGTCAACCGCTGTTGGCGGCCTCCCCAACATTGAAGGTACGTGTGTGTTTGCGTGTGTCTGTGTGTGTGTCTCTCATAACATCTCCAAGCTTTAACAGCTAATATCCTTACACTGACTCTCTCCCACTTGACTTTGAATGACGAATCAAATCTGTCCAATCTGCCCCAGCTGTGATTCTCTTTGGGGAGCCTATCCGATGGGAGACCAACCTGCAGCTGATTATTGACATTCTTTTGACCAATGGCAACCTCAGCAGCGTCCACCAGAATCAGCCCATGCCCCACCTCCCTCTGCTGGCCTGTAACATGGACCTCATGTGGATGGCCGAGGCTCATTCTCCACGGTAACGCATCCGGATTCGACCCCGACACAGACGAGGCGTCGTCGTAGAGTGAATACCAGCGAGGAGACAGTAAGAAACAATTAACCGCTCTTTTTTTTTCCCTCCATCTGTTTCCTTTAAGGTTCGGTCATGGGACATTCCTGGTGTGTCTGGAGAACATCTACAAGAAGATTACAGGCAAAGAGCTGAAGTACGAGGTCCTGATGGGAAAGCCAAGTGAGCTGACCTACCATTTTGCTGAATACCTCATCAGAGGCCAGTCGGTGCAGAGGCAGTGGAAACTTCCCATCACCTCGCTTTACGCCATCGGGTAAGACGACACACCAGCTCTGTTTGGACAAATATCAGCGCTCTGCTTTGGATTTAGTTTTCTCAGCTAAAGCTTAATGTGTCTGAGAGTGTTGACACATTGTTTGCAGTTCGTATTCTCACCTCAGACTGTAGATTGGATGGACTGCAGTGGTGCTTCACATCGAGCAGTCTTTCCAATTCATGCTTTATGAATCAATAACTATCAACTACCCACAATCTGCAGCTGTGGTCTGAAAATGAAGTATCAGCTCATCAATCCAGTGGCGTTGATGTGGTGCTACTACAAATTCAAAGTCAGGGATGATCGTAAACCTTTACACAGTGTCCCACTGGGTTGCCAGTTAAGTTGTACACAGAAACACCACTGCCTAGAGTGGTGTTAGTCGACACATCACACTTTTATCACGGCAGGTGATACACATATACACTGCTGGACCAAAAAAAAAAGTCGCCACCTGGATTTAACTAAGCAAATAGGTACAAGCCTCCTCTTGGATAATGACTGCGTGGGCAATTGTCTCTCAACTGGCAACAAGTTATTTGACCCCAACTGGTGCGATGAATTGCTCCCCACTTCCTAAACAACAGTGTCGAAAGACACATCCCGTGGTCGAGGAAAAGATGTTAGTCCGTTTGAGAAGGGTCAAATCATTAGCAGGCATCAAGCAGAGAAAACATCTAAGGAGATTGCAGAAACTACTAAAGAACTGTCCGACACATTATTAAAAACTTGAAGGATAGTGGGGACCCATCGTCTTTGAGAAAGAAATGTGGCCAGAAAAAAAATCTTGAATGATCGTGGTCAGCGATCACTCAAACGTTTGGTGAGATGAAATGGAAGAAAAACAACAGTAGAACTCAGGGCTATGTATTAATAGGGAAAGTAAGAGGATTTCCACACGCACAATGCAAAGGGAACTCAAGGGATTGGGGCTGAACAGCTGTGTAGCCTGAAGAAAACCACTAATCAGCGAGGCTAACCCGAGAAAAGGGCTTCAGTTTGCGAGGGAACACAAAGATTGGACTCTGGAGCAATGGAAGAGGGTCATATGGTCTGATGAGTCCAGATTCACCCTGTTCCAGAGTGATGGGCGCATTAGAGTAAGAAGAGAGGCAGATGAAGTATTGCACCAATCATGCCTAGTGCCTACTGCACCAGCCTGTGGGGGCAGTGGTATGATCTGGGATTGCTGCAGTTGGTTAGGTCGAGGTTCAGCAACAGTATGTGCTTAAAGAATCAGGTCAGCTGACTACCTGAATATATTGAGTGACCAAGTTATTCCATCAGTCGATTTTTTTCTTTCCTGATGGCATGTGCATATTCCAAGATGACGATGTCAGGATTCATCAGGCTCAAAATGTGAAAAACTGGTTCAGGGAGCATGACACATCATTTCCACACATGGATTAGCCACCACAGAGTCCAGACCTTAACCCCATTGAGAATCTTTGGGATGTGCTGGAGAAAGCTTCACGCATCGTCAATGCAAGATCTTGGTGAAAAATAAATGCAACACTGGATGGAAATAAATCTTGTGACAATGCAGAAACTTATCGGAACAATACCACAGCAAATGTGGGCCGTAATCAAAGCCAAAGGCGGTCCAACGAAATATTAAGAATTTTTGGTGGCGACTTTTTTTGGCCAGGCAGTATGTGAACTGTATGTGTGCCACTCTGTTTTTAATGCTTGCTCTTAGAGCGACGCAGGTGATAGCCTAATTTTCCCCAAATCCCAAATACTTCACTCAGATCCTCAGGGGTCCTTATATATTGCATCCTCTCGGTAAAATTGCAAACCTGCCATAACCCCGTCCCGTGTCCTTGCCCGGACTTTTTCAGGGACAACCTAATGACGGACATCTACGGCGCAAACCTATACAACCGTTATCTCGACGAGAGAGCTGCCAGGAAGAACCCCAAAGCCAAGGCCAAAATGGTGGCCGCCACCGGCTCCACGGCGGCCATGCGGCAGGAGGAGGAGAGCGAGCACCTGTGGGAGAGCGAACTGTCCCTGCCCTCCGCCACCTCCTGTAAGTCCATCCTGGTCTGCACCGGGGTTTACAATCCCGACACCGAGGTGCCGTCTGACGCCAATCACAGCATCAAAGAGACTGTTTTCCACGGGCACCGGGATTTTCGGTTCGACCCGGCGCTGGTGGAGCCCGGCCACATTGTTCAGGATGTGGCCGAGGCCGTCGACCTCATTTTTGCGCAGGAGAAGTTTGTGCCCCAGTAGCGGAGTGTGCTGGTGGGAGCAGAAAGTGTTAAATGGGGCGCACCACTTCAAACGCATGAATTTGTACGAGCCTGACACTGTGGATACCATTTCCTCATCTCACAGGGCATTGATAGAAGTTGGTCACCTTCAAAACTATTTGAAGAAGAATTACCTCTCCCCTCACTGAAAACTACAAGTTGTTCTTTTGTACCGTTTAGTCGTAGTCCTTCAGACATCACTCTGCACAATTACTTGTTCCCAATTACGACAAGTGAACTTTGCCTTATTTTGACCCGACTAAGTGTTTTCCTAGATTATAGCAATGATTTTGATTATTATGACACCTGAATTACATCCTATATTTATGACGAGGAACTATCAGTTTTTACGAGCTGGTTTACAGTGAGTCTTACTTCTTTTTCTCTTTTTTAAAGTAGTTTTTATCAGTTTACTCTGGAAAAATCTATGCATGAATATCAGTAACATTTGTACGGTTAAGAACAACACTGACGTTCAGAGTGCAATATTGTCCTGTAGTACTGTCTGTCTACAGTTTACCTGTAGTTGTGAAATGTTGACTGGTATTTTGCACAAATCTGAGATTTACATCCACATTAAGTGTCTCCATGTCCTCCTGCCAGCTGACTGTTGTAATGTCCTTTGTGTCCCTCAACGTCTCACCCAAAGGTCAAGTAGTGACGAAACTGTACCGGGGAAATAAACACATGGCAAAAAAAAAAATCATCAAAAATAAAACTGCAACAACTGTGCTTGTATGAAATAGAAGGAAGATAAACATCTATGACTGGGACCAGTGGTTCTCAAACTGTGGTGACAATGGTGGCACATCAGGTGTCACTCAGCCAAGAAATCTTCAGTTCATCTGTCACCAATAAAGTGAGTTTCGCACTACTGAAGTTGTTGGCGTGTCGTTTTTATTTCGTGTGGACGTGCAGATGTGCACCGAGGACTCTGTCCCCCAAACATCCTAAGTGTGCAATGGGGGACACACACTGCTCTGTGGAAATAACACATTTCTACAGAAAAAACGGATGATATTGGCTAAAAGCGTGGTAAAGAAACTTCTAAACTATTCCAGCACTTGCAAAGTAGAAACACGATGAATCCAGCCTGCTGCCTTGCTGTTGTCCTCACCTCCTGTTTGCCAAGCATGGCGTCTTTCCGTGTTATTGTCAATCCCGTTGTCACAGAAGTCCTTCAAGTCGCCTTCACCTTTATATTATGTTTCTTATTAATCAAATCTAAAACTTCAGATACTATTTCCATGTTAAGAAGCGGCCGCTGGAGCTCATCCATCTGAACGAGAGGCTCTGACTGTCGCCTGACGCCCATCAGCCCGCTTAGTCTCCTCCTGTATTTGGGCCTCTGCGATTGCAGCGTGTCGGCTTTGAGTCCGGTGTGCTTGTGGTCGATTTGGAGGGTGTACGTGAACTTCTTGGCCATTCTCAGGATCCACACTAGCATCGCAATGAGGCAGGATAGCGTCAACACCACCACAGAGTTATAAATCCCACCAGAGCAGCTGGTTTGACCACACGAGGAGAAGAAATCATCGCCCAGTTGAGTGATTTGTCTCTGCGATACGGCGGTGGGACTGGCACACGTGGGCTCCTCAGAAACAGCGGCCCTGTTCCTCAACAACCAGTTCCTGAGGTACTGGATCCGGCAGTCGCAGTGGAAGGGGTTCCCAGAGAGGGACACCTTCTGCAGACCCTCGAGCCGGTCAAACAGTCCGGGAGACACGGCGGTCAGCTGGTTCCCCTGCAGGTGGAGCTCTGTGGTGTGTGCGGGCAGATGGGGGAGATGTTCCAGGTGGAGAGAGCTGCAGTTGACCTGCAGCCCGGCGGTCGGCAGAGCGGAGCAGACGCAGGGCTGAGCAGCACACGGCGCCCTTGCAGTGACCATCAGAAGACAGACAATAAAACCTGATCCACCGAGCATCCTGCAGGGGTCAGGAGCAAGTTATTCCCAGAGGAACCAGACAGAGTACAGGCGGCGCGAGGATTGTATACTTGATGGCGTAGCTCCATTTTGTGGGAACAACCATGAGGACCACCCTAACCCTACACATGCACAAGTAGCTGTAGCAGCTTCTATGCTGTGCTTGAAACACAAAACATGGCACCAAACTAAAGCTTCCCTGGGTGATATAATCATTGGAGCTCAAAGTGAAAAAGAGATCAGCCAAAGCAAGTAAAAAAACAAGTACACACGCCAATTTTTAACATTCACTGCAAATAAACAAACAAACCTGTAAGACTCGGGCTGACACGGAGGTTATTCTGCGTGTTTCCAATCATTCTTGAGGTCATTCCACCGTCCTTTAGTCCAATGTTACTTTGACACATCGCCTCGACCCAAATCCATTATGTAAGCAACCGATCGCGCATGCAGAAATACCCACACACCCAACACGGGACGTCAGCCGGAGGAAAACTCCAATGAGCGACCGCTGTCTGTCTCACAAAACCAGAACGAAACCCATCTGCTCAGGGGAGATAACACTTTATCGGCTAGAGACAGTTCCAGGGGCTCCGGCACTTTCCCAGCCCGACAAGACACGTACACACACACACACACACGTGAAATCTAGTTCTGCCTCACAAGCTGCATCACTTCAGCACTCAAGGTGGAAAGTCTGACGTGTGTGATGTTGCTCGGGGGATTCAGGGAGAAACGGAGCAAAGCGATATCTGGGGGGACAAGACGGGGTGAGCGTGTATCTGTGATTGTGAGAAGTTTGGCCTCCGCGGAGATAATGAGGACGCAGATACAATAACACTCCATAAACATTTCCAGAGTCGCGTGGGAGTAGAGCTGCGAGCTGTGTACGGTACTCACAGTACCAAAAGGCAAGAGGACAATTCACCTGCAGATGGCGCAAAAACACACTTTTAAGTTTCAAGGGTGTCTGAACACCGAGCCCGCGCGCGCGCCCCCTAGTGGATAGATCGCGGCGTTGGGGGCACCATTGTGGAACACAGGGAAAAGAAAGACAAAGGCTGAAGGAGAAAAGCGGACCACGTGTACCATAAGTCATATATTTGTTTATTTTGCGTTCTCAACATTGTCACAGTTGAAGTTTTACAATAACTGGGGTCTTACTGACTCACTATTCACTGTACAAACAGAATGCACATAGAGATGAGGCCGCTCTCGTCTTCCCCCCCCTTTTTTAAAACGTCTCGCACGGGAAGACAGAGCAGCTTTCAGCTTGACATGTGTGTGTGTGTGTGTGTGTGTGTCCCTGTATGTGTGCTTGTGTGCGTGCGTATCTGCGTATGCGTGTGTGAGTGAAAAGAGCCGAAGGTGAATGGCGGCAGACCTTCTAACAGTCTGTTTTCGATATCCTCAGCAAACGACAGTTCCTTGGAGTTGGAGGCAGAGACGGTGGCTATGTGCATATATGGCCCCCCCTCCTGACACCACACACCCTGACCTGAACTGCAATGTCAGAATAGTGGATAGATCATATACACAATATTTACA
>OMPJ01003393.1:26352-36991 GCA_900312935.1 Carapus acus | reverse complement strand
TGTCAATAGAAGGCCAGTCTTCCTCAGAACGGTTTGTCTCTAATAGACATGATAGACATGTCCATTAGCTTTTGTGTGTGTCTTCGTGTGTGTGTGTGTGTGTGTGTCGGGGGGGGTGAGTGGGTTCTCAAGATCAAGGTCGCTCTCATAATGAAGTGCCTGTTTAAATGGAAGTCAAATTCTACCATTGTGAATCGGTTGTTTTAATCAAGTTTCCATTGAAAGAAATGTACCCCGTATTCACATTCGTGGAGCAAAAAATACAAAAAAAAAGGATAATCCGGAGACAATTCCAGTCAAATGGAAACCGGACATTGTTAAGGGGAAAGAGACAACAACTCTTTGTTTGTTTGAAGTGGTTGATATGACAACCTTCTTGTCAAAGACTCAAGGCGAATAAAGGGGATTTGTAATTACCATAATTATCTCTTATATGTTTTCACCTAATGATGTCCATTGAATGCCTGAGGCTTCATTTGCAGGCCGGCTCACTGTAGGTTGGCGGCGGCTCCTAATACAGCGTGTTACATTATACGGCGCAGACGTAATGAACTTCTTTCATCAGAGATGTTTATCGCTCAGCACTTCTGGGGGAAAAGCCAATATACTCCAGCTTTTTGTTACAGTTGGATTATAACAATTCTCATAGTTCCCACTTATCTTTCAAATTTTCTCTACATGTGATATCAACCCAATTGGCTTCATGTCTAAACAGGACGGCTCTCTAATCTTGACCGCTGTTCGTTTCATGTAAAACATCTCATTTTATGGCTTAGGCTGGTGGCTGTCTTATCGTTACATAATTCACTGCCCTCCCCATGATTTTCTTTGTGGTGATTTATTTAAATTCCCCCATGTTTATATGCTGTATTTCCTGTCTCCTTTCATTCAGAGTGATTGCCTTTTGTAAGTTCAAAGCCTCATCTCGCTGAGACTTTCGGTAACTTCCACAGATACGAATTCACCGAGGGGAGAAAAAGACGAAGCTACTTTATTGGAGAGCAGAGGAGAGTGCCAGCGTGTGTCCATCTCTGTCTCTAGGCGGAATCCAGAGGTTGAACTAACCCGATCTCGAGCACAGATACGGCGCTCTTACAGGCCACAGTTCAGCAGCTACAGCATTTTGAGAGATCACGGATGAATGCGTGTGTGCTGTTCTGCTGCTGCACTAAGGCCTTCAGACCTGCATGTGGCTCCGGTCCTGTGGTTGCTTTGGTCTTTGTCCACCACCTATCAGCATATCAGCAGTGTCTCTGAAGCCGAGCTGTATAATGCACCATTTATGGCTTTGTGGGGGGAGATGGCGGTCGGGCGGCAGAGTAGCTCCAGGCCTTCCCCTCAGTGAGTGGATTAGCGGCGGCCTGCTCTAGCGCACTCTACCGCGGTGTGAAATCGGCCCCGCTTCGGCGCCACAACGAGAAGCCTCGTCTCTTTCTCCCTCTCCCTCTTCCCCTCTTTCTCTCTCGCTCTCTCCCTCCTCTCTGTTTCCTCACCTCCGTCGCAAAGCCTCTCCCAGCCATCTGTGAAATGTGGAAACTCTGTGTCTAAGTTGAGTTCAGATCCCATCCCCTCTGTCAAGCTGAGGGCCAGGAAGCAAATGGGCAGGCGGTCGGCGGAGGGGGGTGTTTAGGAGGGGGGTGGGCGATGTGGGGATCAGCTCACTGATGTCGTGCCGCGTGTGCAGGAACCCTGCCTGTTCTCCGCGGGCGAGTTGGAGGAGGGTCCGGGGGCCTGGGTGCTGGCCGAGAGATCTCTGGTTCCTGCTTGCAGGTCCAAATCCCCCCCTCAGTGTGTGTCTGTGTGGAGGCGAGGCGGTGGCACAGCTCCCCTGAGCCCCTGCCCAGTCCTTTGAAGATAAGATGGTGATACAGACTCCCTTTCGGTACGTCGCTAACCGATGGTCTTTGTGCGACACACATGCCTCTCCGCCGTAGCCCACGGCTAAAACACCTATGGTCTTTGCTGAAACGAATCGGCCGCGTGGCCCTGGGTCAAATTAGATTATGAATGGGAGACAAAATCCTAGATCACGTGTACGGGATGTTAACCGTTCATTTTTTTCCCCCTCCATCATTTCATGGCAATAACGTGGTGCTTGGCCATGGTTGCTGTTGTATTTAGCCTTGATTTCTCTGTCGCAAGAGTGACTTTCTTTTATCATTCTCTTTCCTCATACTATCGATGCTGATTTAATTTTTTAGTTGCTGTTTTCCATGGCAACCACTTGTCATGATAACTGTGATGGTTTCTTTTCTATCTGCTCTGTATTGCTCTTGATTGTGGCCGTTTTAAACAGATTTCACATCTCCCCTGCATTTATAACCATATTTTGAGGCACTTACCAACCAATTCTACCACTTCTGGCTCTCCACAGAGCAACCATCATAATCAGGCGTTTGAATTATGAACTCAATATTCCCTTTATTTTTTTTCTGTCCTGTGGTTATGGAGTTCAGATCTGTGCATAATGTCTTGTGATTGCATGGCATTATGGCGGTTTGGAAAGCCGAGTCGAAGTCCAGCCACGCATCATCTTTCCATAGACAATGTGAATCTCTGTGTCTCTCTGAGCTCATCAGGGATGGGGCGTTGATTGCTTTTTGATACCCCTCCAACGTGGATGAGGTCCTGCATACATCAGCTAATTAGAATGTACTTACAGTGTGTGTGTGCGTGCGTGATTGTGTGTGTGATTGTGCGACTGCACAGACAGACCCCACACTTCTCATCAGATTCTCAGCCCAAGTGCTCTAACCGCACACACCAAAGGCTTTATCAAATTCCCCACAAGAAAAGCTACACGGTGCAAAGCCGTGGTTGGGCGGGGAGGGGCGAGGCGAGGCGAGGCGATGGCTGATGTCAGAGAAAAATAAAACACAGAAATGAAAAGGGAATGTAACTCTGGCAGACGTTTTCAGGCTTTGGGTGAAAATTACACACACGCACACATGTTTTATAGAACACGTCGCAAAGGGAAAATTGAATCATGGTTGTTGGGGTTTGAAGTACGAAAATGGACGACTTTGTCAGTCGTGTCTTTTTGCTTTGCTACCGTTCCAGACCAGTCTGGTCCCCGCACTGGCAGGAGGAGAGTTAACTTTGTCACGCTGTAGTTAATGATGGCCGCTTTGCTTGAAGGTCTGAATAGATGGCGCGGCAGTAGGAGGCAAGTTACACTAGCTAATTAGGCGGCGCAAATGACTCGCTGGTATCATTCTGTGCACCTTGATGGTATTATACTGTGGAGCAAAAAGAGAGGGAGAGGTTTGTTGTCGCAGCACCTGATGTTTTGGTATTTACACCATTGTTGTAAAGGCACAGGAAGACCAAGCGAGGCAGTATCAGGCTCATGGACTCAGGCTTGGTTCTCCAAATATCTTGGACCAGTTCCGCCCTGTGAGTGGTGTTGAGGCGTCTCTATATATTTCATAAAGGCATCCTATTACACCCCCATGGCTTGTGGGGAACAGTACACTGTGGTCTAGTCCCCAAGCAGCAAAGAATAAAGTGTGGCACCAGAACAGAAATCTAACTGCTGTTTCCTCAGGTAATCTTGACTTGGATCTTAATTCCAATAAAGTGTTTTTTTTTCCCCTTCTTCTTCACAGCATAAGCCAGATCCAAGCTAGAACACTCCACTCTGTATTTCTGCGGTCATACTTTATTGAATATCATTTCAGATAAGAGGTGTAATCCTTGTGGGGAAGTGATGTATATTGACCAGCTCAATGATAGCGCACAGCACACGACTGTGATCTAAAAGTGGCGAATAACGATTTATGTCACCTGCGCTGTGGAAAAAAACCCCAAATGTCAAAAACTGCCCTTATTGTCAGTTCAAACCTTTTTCTTAATATCTGTAATGCAACAACCGTACTCTCACACAAGGTGGGACTGAAGAATGGGATTTGAAATTCAAATATTTCCCCGTCCTTTAAGTTAACCTTCATTAATGACTACCCTCACAGATTTAATCTTTATATCAGATTCTGTTCTTTTTGGTTGTGCACTATTCAAAGCATACACCCTTTTTTGGACTCAACCTTCATGTGGTAGTTTTCAAATGCCCTTGCTTGAGAGAAGTGAAACTTAAAGCCTCACACACTTGGTAAATGCAAAAGGGAAATAATCTCCACCATCTCTGTCTCTCTTGCACACATTAACAAATTTACAAAACTTCATGAGGAATTGTTTATTCTATCTTGCATTTGCCACATGGTTTCCACACTTTCCAGCGTCTGTGACCAGAACCTGCAGAAACGGGACAGCCGGGTCAATACCTGGCTGTTCCACCGTCACCTCTCAAAGTGACGGGGTTCCTTCCATCAGCAGAGAGCAGCTCTCCTCCTCTCTGTTCCCACATGGTTCATTTCATCAGGATTTCTTTTATCTAGACGGGCCAGGCTCATGACCCTTAGAGCTCCGATAGCCCTGTTGGACTATAAGAGACCATCAGTGAGGGCATTTCAGAACTTGGTTACTTAGCTGGGTTAAGTTTTCCTTCGCATTAAGTTTGTGTGTGTTTGTGTGTATTTGTGCCTGTGTGTGTTCAGTGTAGCTCTGACCTGTTTCTGCTCAACTGTCGCACAAAAATTCAAATGGGGCTTACTTGAATAGCACATGAAAAGTAATAGATTTTGCACGTTTTTTGAACCTATCTATCTTAAATTAAATGCAAATATTTGTCAGTTTTTTTAATATAGTGGTGCTGCTGGTTAGAATAATACATCTAATTCTAAAAAGCACAAACCTAAAAAAGGTTCAATTTCTTTAGTGTAAAGGAAGTACCTCGTTTTTTTTTTTTTTCATTTACCAAGAACAAGTGAAAGAAGCTGGGCTCCCTGTAAAAGAAAAGCATAAAAGGGACAACCCGGAGTTCTTTGGACCTTTTCTTTTTTTTGTCACGTGTAATGTTGTTGCTTTACTGCCCAGGTAGTCTCTGACATCTGACTGCTCTCTGAAGTCAGCAGAAGTCGACAATATTTGCTTTTCAGCAATTTTCGCCCACTGTTTTTATGTGCCTTGTTTGAAAGTGTCACCAGGATGGAGTCTCTATCAGTTCTGCTTGGAAGCAATGGCTTCATATTGGCCGTTTGGTTCCTTGGTGGACTGACAGCAAATCCGTTGCAAGCGAGGGTTGCTGTTCATTGTTGTCCTTGGGTGAGCCTGATGGGCAGCTATGGGTGCGGGGGGGAGAAAGAGGAGGAGGAAGGAGCGGTGGGGAAGTTGGACAGACAGGCCATTGGGGGCAGGAAGCCAGATTGGGCCGTTAGGGAGTGGTAAGATACTTTCAGCTCAGACCTGCTGGGGTGCGATCTCACCCAGCCATCAAGAGCGGGCCAATCCCAGGCATCCCCGTCCAAAACAATAACGCTGGACAAAAGAGAAGGTGAGGACCAGTGAGAGAGAGAGAGAAATGGAGATGAGAGAAGCCAGGGTTTGAGAAAAACAAGGAGGAAAAGTGCCAACCAATCTTGTGAAATACACAACAACACTGTTGACTAACCCAACACCAATTTTAAGGATGAGAATTCAGCATACATTTCTGTGGCTTGGAATTGTGTGTCAGAGTTAGCATAGTAGCAAGATTGATCAGTATTGTCTCAAATTTGAACACATCACTCACATGTAAGCTCTTACATTTTTAGAAATATTTCATAGAAGATAAGTAGGGATGTCCGATATTGGCTTTTTGGCCGATATCCGATATGCCGATACTGTCAAATTCTCAATTTACCGATACCGATAACAGCCGATACCGATATGTGCGCCGGTTAACGCTTCAGGAGCGCATAGGCACTACTTCGGTGTAACGCAAGCAGTATTTTATTTTTAATCGGTTTTTATTTTATCGGTTTTAAAGCCAAAAAAATCCGATACTGATATGACATTTTTATGCCAATATCGGGCCGATAATATTGGTGGGCTGATATTATCGGACATCTTTAAAGATAAGGTGTCAGTCACCGATAACTAGAGATCTAAAATTAGGTCTTTTGGTTCTTCAATTTGTCGTTGTGCCACATAGCCACTGAAACATCATCTTACACTGACAGGTACCGCTAATAAAGTTGTAGACTAACTTGATTTGACTAGTGCTGAGTGTTCTATGTAGTGTTCTCTTATGGGTTTTTTTTCCCATATATACTGTAGATGAAGGCATCTCGTGGCACTTTGGCAGCCCAGGGTAATGTCGAGGTGTCCTTGAGCAACGCACTTGGCTGCTCCATGAGTGCATTAATGTGTCACAAACCGCTCCACAAAAAAGTCAAACAGCACAGACAAAGTGAAGATGGTTTAATGGCGGGGAAGCATTTTCCTCTTGGGATAATTGAAATACGTCAGACATTGTAGAAAAAAACTGAAGGAAATAACAATTCCAACAGGTGAGCATTGTTCAAGCAGATCGGTCCAACATGTTATTTGTCATTTCTCACCCCAAATGCCACGTTCATCCATGTCCCAGACACCTCTGAATCAGGAGATGAGCTCAGCCTTAGTCTTAGCAAGGCTTCTTGGATTTGCAAATCTCTGTGGATTTTTTAGATTTGCACACCTTTGGGGATTTCAAGCATGGTGCGCTTTTTCTAATGGCATTATCAAGCCTGTGTCTACGTGAGAGCGTGCTCCTTCTCTCCAGTGAGAGGGGAGGCAGGGAGGCTGCGGAGACCTGGGCGTTATCAGCACCAGATGCAGGTTGAGTCCAGACTTTGAATGGAAGGTAAAGAGAGAAGGGGGGGAAATTAATGAGAGCCATAAAACCAGTAGGATAAATAATTAGCCAAGCAGCGCAAAGATCCATCCCATCGTGTGCTGCCGCAAATAAATTCACCGTACAAAGTTTGTTTCTGTTTTTCAAAAACTGCCAGTGGAAGCTGCTGGCCCCTCATTGTGCCGCATTCAGTCTCATTTGTTGGCTCGGTTATGACGGAAGTGTAATCGCTTTTGCTGTGCTGTCCCTTCTTCATTTGTCATGTATACCGGCGTGACAGGTTTCTCTCTCCTGCCACCGATAATTGGCCAGACCGCTGCCTCCTCCAAATGTGTGCAGCACAGACGGACAGAAGGCCCACCACCGCTTCCGTGGTTGTAATGTTCTCCATAAATCATTTGGACGGGCAAGTGTCATATTTGTGTCCGCATTTTTTTGTTTAGAATAATCAGAGGGACATAATAATGCTTGTTTACTCACGGCCAGCCCTCTAAAAATGGTACGTGCTGTAAAACACAGATTGAACCGTGCGTGTCCGCACCTGCGTTTAAGTTCTAAGTGAGGCTTTTTCCTCTTGATTGCCGCTTTGCCTTGCCCTTCTCTGGATCAAAGTTAATTTTTCCCCGCCTTAGAGGACACTTGTGCTAGTGCGCGCGAGCTGATATGGAGTGTTTACACGTGGTTTCACTCCCCAAGGATTTTGTATTATTGTTGTCACACTATATGGAGCATAGCCACTTGTATTGTTCTAATACTCCGCCTGTAGAATTTGAGAAGAGCTGAGCAATCACTGAAAGACTTACATTATCCTGCAGTCTTTGATCGCTATTCATGTGTCGGCGCGAGGTAATCTTCCCCTCTAATCTCATTCACAAATATAAATAAACAAGTAATGCTGTAAATGAGAAAGAGCACATGAGTGAACATCCAGAGGATTATGGTAATTTGCGGATAAATAGAAGTGTTTAAAAACCGGTCCTTTTTTAAGGAACCTGCCTTCTTCAAAAACCCTGTGAACTTCTGTGCATGGGTGATGACGTTTTATCGTTGTTTTGGACATTTACAGATTGACAGGAAAGAAATATTGTCAGATGTAACGTTTATTGTTCTTTCTGGTATCTTTCCAAACAAATGCAATTCCCCTGGGAGTTTTTTTGTAGGTGACTCTGACAAAGTGAAAGGATAAAGCATCCTTGAACATGTGCAATAGACGGTATAAGAATAAAGAAGTGAAGCCAACAATTCAGTCGGTTTCACATTGCAAAACAAGACATCACGAAGGATTTAATAATCTCTCATGAGAACACAAAGCCGGGTCTGTCGCCACACTACAAGTAGCCAGACTGTAGATGGGGACAATTTACAAATATTGGTGTGCAATCAATGTCTATGTGACTTGTGAATTAAATTGCAGAGGATAAAACACCAGCCAACTAAACACGGCCACATTGCCGGTTGATTTGAGGACTTTTCTCTTCTTTCTAATCTCATCCAACTTGACATTTGGAAAGTCAGAAATCAATTATGTCTCCTACCAAAATGAAAGGTGGAAAAAGCTGGTATATAACTTTAAAGTCGGGCTAGCTCGCCTTTGACACGGCACATTACAAAGGGAAAGGAAAATCACACTGCATACCTGATCCATAAAAAAGCCTTTGAAATGGATTGCTGGGTGGGATCCAGTCTGGCACAAGTCGTGGCATTGATGGCATAGCCCCTGGGCGCAAAGAGACTTGGCCTGGACAAGATGGTGGCTGGGCCCGTATCAGTGGGCACTGGCCCATCCTCGGGGAGCTCCTAAGCCATGCCGTCTGAAGAACTGATGGGGTTGGCAGCACATAAGGGCATGCTACGGGATTTATTTCAGTCATAGCTGCCCGATGTTATCGCCTTCAGTCAGTAACCTAGCAGCGTCGCCGAAGCTGACCAACACGACGGAGCTCCACTGAACATTTCCTCCCTGCAAATTACCTTCAAAACAAAAAAAAGTTTCCATTTGTTCCCCCCACCCGCGCTCTTTTTTTTTTTCCACAGTACATACAGCAGCACAGGTGCCACAAATCTGCAAATTGCACACTTGCCATTTCTATCTCGCATATTGCATTGAGGCGACAATTTGTTCCAGCTAATTGGAAATTTACGTCGGCCTTCCCCGCACAAAACATCAGCATATCGCGGCGACAGTGATATGATAACCACGGGTTCTAGCAGCCTCCAGAAACTTGACAGCTGCAACAGTTTTCAGAAATAGTTAGTTGATAACCATCCACGGGGTAATGAAACTTCCACCTTTGATGAGAAGTTGAAAAGAGTCTTTTACTGTTGGCTTGGCGGAACATTAGACATGGCTGGAGGCAGGAAGGGGGCAGGCTGGGGATCAGGCTGTTTTAATAGGTCTCATCCAGAGGTGATGAGTGCAATACATTCACTGAACTGAAGGTGTGAGCCAGGGCTGCCGGTGCATATCTTTTGTCTTTCATTATCTTTATTTCCTTATTATTTTAAATGGCCGGTGTGCGTGTGCGCGCGCGTGTTTTTTTTTCTTCTTCACGACAAGCTTTTTTGATATCCATTTAGATTGGAGCTTCATTAAAAAACCTCAGACAATGGAGTGACTTCTAATTAAGAAGC
This sequence comes from Carapus acus, assembly GCA_900312935.1. Classification (NCBI taxonomy): domain Eukaryota; kingdom Metazoa; phylum Chordata; class Actinopteri; order Ophidiiformes; family Carapidae; genus Carapus; species Carapus acus. The sequence goes on along the minus strand of OMPJ01003393.1, from coordinate 27,648 downwards.
ACCGCATCTGGCCCCTGGCACCCTATCCCGTTGTTCCATCTATTTTGCTGGGGAGAATTCATTTGTTTCTTAATTAAGAAAAACACCAATAGCGTGAAAAATCTGCTTATGGTACCTGAATCCTAATTAGTTAAATAGTGAGGGGAAAGGGAAAACACATTCCAGTAGCCCTAGAAATGAACTCGGAGCTGATAAAAATGAACCAACTAGCCTCGCATAAATCGGAGCTGGGTAGAAAGTGTACCATCATTATGGCTAAGACAATATGCAAACTATCTTCAAAGAAATCAAATTGCCGGAATGTTTTCATTTGCATGTATTAACCATTAACATAATGAGGAGAAGTGACATTGGACCCGGATTGTGTGTCTGTTCGAATTGATAACTCTGCTGCATCTGCAAATAGTCTCCTCTGCAAAATTACGCCAGCAGTCACATCGCTGTTGAACTGTAGTGTGACAGAGGGAAAGAGATGGAAAGGAAGGGAGAAAGAGAGGAGTGATGGAGAGAGGGAGGCTTTTGCCTTTTTTTTGTCTCTACGTCAACCAGCTCGGTGCCATGCAAAAACCCGCTGCAGTGCTGAATTGGAGCCACCGCGCTCTGACAGCTATCCTTAAACAGGAAAGGGGCCGCCAGTCTTTGTCTTGAAGGCTCCGCGGGAAGCTGGAGTGTGTGTGTGTGTGTGTGTGTGTGTGAGTGTGTGTCTGTGTGTGTGTGTGATCCAGGGGGGGATTCATCCGTGTGGCTGGTCGGTGGAAATGGACCTCGAGTGGGCACACTTCACACATCTCCCCCTCCCCCACACACAGATATCGGACACATGCACACACATGTTCACACAGAATCATGCATACGTGTGTTGCCCACCCCGCCCCCTTACACACACACACACACACTCACTCGCGCGCACACACACACATTTCAGCGCTTCCAGGATGCCAAAAGCTCACTTATCTAGTCTATAAAGACTCACCATGGCCCACATTGGTGAGTTTACTGGCAACAGGCCAAATCCACCCTGTGTTTTCTTACTGCAGGCGTCATGCAAAACACTAAACTGTCTCCGGTATTCCAAATAATTTCTCCCTACATGCTAACATAGTATTTCCCAGGATCAGCCTCTTAGGTCAAATTATTCAATTAAGTGTCTGTTTATTACTGATACCAAAGCCGGGTGGCAGTTCTACTTATCACCTTTTTTGCAGATTGGTGTTCTCGCAGAATACCACCATAAAGATTGCCTTGGCTGTAATTAAAATGGCACAGAGACAAATTTGGTGCAGGGCTAAGACAGAG
>OMPJ01003393.1:1848-17281 GCA_900312935.1 Carapus acus | reverse complement strand
GCACCCCCGCACCCTCCACCCTCCCTCACGCTTTCACGCCGTTTTCAATTGCCTTGGCAGGAGCGTTTAACGCCAGTCATACAATCTCCCCTTGATAGCGTGATATTTATCTCTCTGTATCATCTTAAGCGATGGTAGACTCATGGAGTCACTTCATGCCTCACTTCACTCCTCAGCGAATCAGCAGAAGGCCTCAGATAAGATCATAAAACTGTACCCTAATTTAAAAGCTCCACTCTGCCTCCACGGCGCCTATTAGAGATCTGTGTGCTAATTCTTTTCATGTCAGGGGCTCCTGCAGATGTAGGCTTCTACAAAGGAGTAATTTATAAGACTAATGAAAAGACCAAGCAGTTTGCCGAGATCAGGGGGTCTTTTTATGAGGCTCAGTGCGGGAAGAAAGAGAAACAGGAGAGGTACATCGGCCCGGCGTTTTGAACTGAAATTATTGCTTTATTAGAGATGAGGAGCTCACCGCCGCCACAATAGAACAAACACGTCGAAAGGTGTCGAGAGGATATCGGCGCCCGCATTAGGAGCTGCGGGATGATGCACAAGAGGCTGCAACACGGTTGGTGCGTGACAGGCAGAGAGGGAGTGAGAGCATCCACGTCGAGGAGTGGGTGATGGCAGCACTTTTGATATGATTATTCACCCCCCAGTTTAAACAGTCAAAGCTTACAATAGAAGTTTTTTTCCCCGCCCGCCCGCCTCCTCGAAAATGATGTAGTTTTTCGCAGTGCTTGCTTGGAATGCGTCGATTCAAATTCAAACCTGAAAGTTGAAGTGTACCGCAGCTTCTTTACTATGGTAATTTGTGTGGAGACACTGCAGACATGTTTTCCCAGCAAGATGCGCATAATCTTAATAACATTCAAATGCTGGATGAGATGTTTCTTAGAGCTAATACAATTCAGGTAGCAGTACAGTAATTCCATCAACGTCCTTGATTGAAGCAAAATGGTAATATGCAAATACCAAAAGGGATGTACAGCTACAAGCAAAACTCTGAAATCATTTAGATTTAAAGAAATAACATTGCACAGAGGGGGGAAAATTAATCACACGAAAAAGTGTCTCCTTTAAGATTGCACGGGTGTATTACCCGGAGGCATGGAATGTAAATGGAAAATCAACATTGTACCCTGTGATAAGGCTAACAAATTAATAAAAGTATTTTCTTTCCTCTTCCCATGCTGATGCCCGAATGAAAAGTCTGGCAAGGAGGGAAGGTTTTTTTTTTTTTTTTGGTTTCCTTTTTTTCCCTCCTTGTGTTTGTGGTTTTGTTTTGCAAGTAGTGGGATTAACATCAGTGCTCACCTTGGCTGCATGTCATCTTGTTTTTCAGAAAACACAAAGTCTCAAAGGGCTTTTTCAATCACTATAATGGAACAGCCTTTGTGAGTTTTATGGTATAACAATATTGTTTATTGACATGGCCTTGTCTTTGTCTATGCTGCGCATCTGAACGCGCAGTGCATAAACAGTATGTTGCTGCCTTCTGCTTTGTGTCGGATCTGCATTTGTAGTATCTCAACAAAAGAAACAAGGACAGTTAGAAGGTTTTGTTTCTCTGTTTTTTTTTTTTTTTTGGCTCTATAAGCCTGGAGGATGTGATGAAACTGCATAAAGTTTGTGTGTGTGTGTGTCTGTGCATGTGTGTGTGTGCGTGTGTGTTCGTTCCCTTAGGTCCTCTGGAGGATGGCCTGGAGGAAGAGGAAGAGGAGTGTGTCTCAGAGGAGAATGAGCTCCTGGCCAAAGATGAATTCTCTGCAGAGGAGAACTTTTCGGCTGAGTTTGAGACGGAGAACATGAGCTGTGAAGACATGGAGTACTTCTGCAACAAAGGTGACCATTACTTATTTATTCCCCCTGCCTGACCCCTAAATTAAAGTATCCTACCAACTCTCCCTATGTACCCCATTCACACAAATTGAAAAAGAAAGATAGATACCATTAACCTCATGTGCAAAATATTTTTTGAAGTTTGAAAAAAAAATGGAATGTATGAAAATATGAAAAATGGCAAATGTTTAGTAACAATGGTCATATATTGGAAACGTGGTCTTTCACAAATTAATTACCCCCAAATTTCTGATACTTCATATGTTGGATTTCTGATATACTTTGATATTCTCCAAAGGGAGTCTGCCTGTCTTTATTTTACCAAACCCCATAATTGAAAAAGTTAAGTCCAGGTGATTTAAGTAAGTCAAATCAAAACAATGTATGCAGTGATGTTTCTGCATAATGAGAGATATACTCCAGCAGGGCCACAATTACCGGTACTTGAGATTCCTTCAACCACCTAGTGAAACATGGAGCCTATATACGTTTTGTGTCACACATTGAATCCATGTTTGCATGTCTATGCCTTGCATTGAAACCAAAATCATAACATTCCGCGTGTGTGCTTTTGATGACATCAACAGCTCAAGCTCACCCTCTGTGGTGGCATCATGCTCTCTATACACTGGAGAGCTTCTAACACCGTCTCACTTTCAGTTCTTTGAGCACCTAGCAGCACCTGCAACTCCTCCAGAAGCTGTAGAACTTACAAGTGTGTCAGCGTCACCAAATAAGCCCAAATCCTCTTTGAACTTCAATTCAATTACTGCATCTGCATGTTTGTTTTATTTTGGTCACACCTTGGCCATCACAGAAGCTAATTTGCACTCTGCTCCAGGTTGCAGTGCAAAGATGACAGACTTGCAACCCCCTAAGACACACAAACACGCACAAACGGTGTGACACTTCACACCCGTTTCAACCCCATCAGTCGTGCGTTTTCATTACCCAAGGTATGCCCACCCTGAAATTTGACTTTTTAATGAAGAGCGGGGGCTTTGAATGCCTGCCCCGTTGTCCCCATTTCAAAGGGAAATTGTTTACAATAATTTCTTCACACTTCTTCACACCAAACTGATGTGGCCCAGGGGAATGCATTATTGAAGAAATCTTTCAAGTTCCACATAGGCTATGCCCCAGTTATCGTATCAATATTTTCTTTTGTTCTCAGCTGAAGTTAAAAGGCACAATTGTTTTGAAAATTGCAATTACTTGCAAAGCCTTGTACGCTTTAACCTTTGTCTAATTCATAATGTGTCTGCAAACAACAACAACCATATTCATTCTACAATTGCAACTTGCGGTCATGTAACACCCCAGCCAAAAAAGTACAACTTTTAAAATCTTCAAAGAACCTTGTTGAGGCAGCTTGATATTGTTATTTCCTGGCATATATCGGTGATGAGCGAGGCTCAAATCTTCTTTGCATTCTGTTCATTTCATGTTGGAATAAAGTCAAAGTTAAAAAGCAATGCACAATGTCAAATACTTGTACTAATCGCCTCTTGTCACACGCACACCGGACTTGTCAGATTTTTGTTACTTTGCTTATCACAGCTTAAGCAAGTCTTCCTTTGCCTTTTAAGACCCAAGTGATCCAGAACCTCCTTTTTTTCCTCATGGCAAGTTGCCTGCAATCATCAGGTGTAGCCATTTTCCCAATGATCCCCCCTTCAGTTGGATCTCTCTAAAACTAATTTAAACCTATGTCTGAGTGGCTTAAATTTACCCCACTTATGTGAAACTGCCGTGAATTAACCAGGACGCAAGCCTGGTCGCATTAAATGGTTTAAGTGTGTTATTCCTCGACTATAGGAGGAAAAAGAGCGCCTTGATTAACTAAACCCTCTCAAATGTGATGGCGTGCCGTAATTAGCCCTGTGCGGACTTGAACGTGGGTTTTAAAGCAGCCACTCATCCCATGGCCTTTATCTTCTGTGGCTGCTTCCCGGAGAATAAGGTCTCCCGTGTAAGGTTCCACCACTGAGCAGTGACTCTCTGGTCTTAGCTTAGCCTTGTATCTGTGTAGTCACTCTCTGAATTGGGCTTGTCAGGGGGACCTAAAACCTCCATTAAAAGTTTCGGTCCATAATAGGTATTAAAAAGCTGTACGAACACAAAGAGGAGTACCAATTTTCATTAACATATGAAGCACTTATTAACTTTGATCAGAGTGCAGCGAAGTAGCAAAGCTGCTTAAAGGCGCAAAGGTCAAGAAGTTGAATGCCACCAAAGACTCAGGCGTTTGCCTTACGTTGCAGAAAATGGGCACGACCGATAAGTGGATGGAGCACCTTGACGCCCCAACTTGGCCAGAGGGTTGGGAACCTATAAATTGGGTGACAGTCGACCCTCTTTAGTTAATGGTGTCATGGCTGTCCGTGGTTCCCCTGGATGGTGCTAGCCGGAAGGTGCTAGCAAGATGGCCAACACGATATGTGAATATGAAATACGAACAGATACTTGATGTGCCATCATTCCTTGAGACAATCAAAGTCACTCAGATACTTTTATCACATTGGAGCATTCATGTTAACAATCAACCAGGTGCTGGAGGATCAAAACAAATGAAAACTTAGGCGCGTTCTATCAAAGAAGGTCAACAATACAATCCAGCGTTCGAAGACTAATCTACAGGGTAGTGGTGCAGGAAGAATAAACAGCAAGAACAACTACATATACAGAAAGAGTACAGCATGTTCAGATCCCTGGAGCAGCCCAATGTGTTTAACAGTGGTGATTATGAACCATGATGAAGAATTCCCCTTTACTTCGTCATTAAGGGAGGATGGGTAGCAGGTGCTGGCCTGTGTACATGTAGGCAAAGCGGAGCCCTTGCATGTACCACTACATTCATGAGGAGTGGAATGATACCAATGCCATGTTTTCTAGCTCAGAATTTCTAGGTTGAGAAACTCCCCACTTTGGATGTGCATGAGGAAGGCTTTGTGAGGGAAGAAACATGTCTGGGGAAATACCACCCCCCATCCATAATCAAAAAGAATCTGTCTTCAAAAAACTTCTTTTGCCATCCTGTCATTCCCGCATCTGTGGAGTGCTGCTTGCAAGCGGCATCAAATCACTGACGCATAGCAAATGATTTATATAGCATACTTCCACGCCTTGCTAAGTAATTCTATTAAGGAAACACCTTTTTATATCCTCCGTTAGATCTTTCATACAGAAATTGTGAATTTTCACCTTGGTGTTTACCCTCTGTTTTATTATGGGGGAATATAAAGGAGGGTGGGGGGTGGGGGCGAGGGTTGTGTGAAGTTCAGCACAGGGTGTTGCCACAAGCTGTTCCATCCCTGTGTTCCAAGTGTTTTCTGATGACAAATGGCTTTCTTAGTTAGCCCTGACAATGCATTTACATGTCATATGTCTGCTTTCCGACACGCACAAGGCAGCTTTGTGTTGCAACACCACACGTTTTCCCTTGTAGCTCCGCCTTGTTTGATCCTGTGGTAACCGTATATGTCTTTCAATACATGTGCGTACATTCTCACGCAAGCAGAAACGTTTCATTTTATCTGTAACACAACAAACAAGAAACCCACCATGACCCTTTAAATAACCTATGATAATAATAACCTATATGTAATTTGACACACAGTGGTCACAGTCGTACTGAAATAAACACAGTGGTAGAATTAATTACGCCACTCTTTGTGCGACGCAGAGGTAATCAGAATCTCGAGCAACAGAAGAGGACGATCTCCTTGGCGCTTTCGCCACAGCTGCCAGTGCCCAGAATTGTAAATGTGGAATTTTAATGCACAGTTGATGCTGGAGAATATGGAGAAATGCTAATTTGTGCTGCGATAAGATGAATCGAGTCATCCCTTTAGCCCCATTTGACTCAGTGGAGGAAATTAATCATTAATGTTTGTTAAGTATGACAATCTAACTGGGCCAGATCTACATGCTCAGAGACTGAGGCAGAGTGAGATAAAGACCCAGGCTGCAGACAGGGAGGAAAACTGCCAGATTCTGTAATGATGGGAATTTATTGGCATTTAAAGAGACAGTGGCGAGGCATTTCTCTAATAGCCTCCCTCCATTGGAGTGTTCTGCCTGCCACAAATTGCATGCAATTCCGCCTTATTTTTCAGAATGTAGAGAAGTCTTACAGCTATGCTTGACTTTGGTGAAAAAGGTTGCATCCTGGAATTGACTTTATCTGTTGCTGCCTAATCTGTATCAACACCCCAATGTGCAATATCAACTGCTGGGGGGGTGGCAGACATTCCCCTAATATAAGATTTTCAAAATCTTTGCAGAAGCTGCCATGCCAGCATAGGAAATCTGTGTTTTGCACGCAGATTTCCTATGCGAAATGTGTTGGAGCCTGCAAATCGCAATCATTCCAATCGAAATATGGAATCGTAGATTAATGTCCAAATACTTCTACATGCATAAATGACAACCTGTCTCTGCACTTGGTGATCTGGATTAGAGCGCTCTGAGCTCCTTAAAGTCACACAAGGCATTGACATTTTCAAGGGCTTCTTTGCGCAGACAATGCTACAAGGGAGAGGAAAAGCCAATATGACTTTGTTGCTACCTTGCTGGAGGAATTGTTTGTGTAAATCGCCTATAAGCTTATTGACCTGAACGCGTGCCACGCGGCATGTGACTGCGATTTGGCTAGAGAGCTGTCCTTTGATAGAGCAGTGATAGGGCTGATTTTAACAGCTCACTGGCTCCTCTTGCATGCCCGCCAACCCTGCACCCAGCAGGCTGCCTCGCTCCACTGGCCCTCCCCGTCCCTTCTGTTCTGCAGCCCTCTCTCGCTCAACCTGAAGCGTCTCCGTTTGATTGCACAGGAGAAAACGAACCTAAGCCAGATGTAAATTATGATCGAGGATGATAATGTTGAAGATGATCACTGACAATCTGTCTCTCTTGATAAGGCGGCAGAGGGATTGAATTCTAATGACGAAACAAGCCAAGCCTGAGTCTATCGCCTCTATTAGCCCTGCGTGGGTGAAATGGAGCACCTCAACCAGGCTGTGTCTGCTATTCAAAGATCGAGTATGATGTTGCTTAAAAACATAAAGAAGAGTAGATATGCAGTGTATTCCGGTATTCACTGTTGTTTCTCTTCTCAGCAAAGGATTGGTACCACCGCACCTCCATACACGGCTTCTTTCCCCCGTGACATTTGTGCAGGAAACTTCATCAAAGCCCTCTGACATTGCTGGCTGTAAGGTTGCCTGGGCAATTGTATTTTAAATGCATTGCAAACTCTGTTAGATAGAAGGCAGAAAATCCTTAATCACTGCTTAATTAAGGAATCATCTTGTAGCTTCATTTCCTGGGCTGTAATTAAACACTTCCAATACGTTTCGTTACAGAGCTTAACATGTTCGCCTGAGATCAAGGTAGTGCCTTTAATGTTATCTCTCTGGGTTTTTTTTCTTTCTAACTTCCACTTTATTGGAAGGAACTGTTGATATACGCTTTTGTTACCCCCATCATAATACAAGCCCTAGTGTGCTAAAGAGAGTGCCAAGGCCCAACAATAAATAGTGGGGGGAATTTATTTGAATCGGATCCCTGATTATAAAATGAGAGGAGGGAAAGCGTGGGGGGGAAACTAGCAGCCCGAGCAGACACTTGCATAAGCAAAACTGGGTCATAATGACCTCACGTACTGTAAGTAGGACATTTCTGCATACTTCCCTTTAGGATTTCTCTCTGTCTCTTTCTCTTTTGGATTAGTGCACATTCCCTGTTTCGGCGTGGTGCAGAAAGTTGTCAGGCGTTTGACAGTATTTGCTTCTGTCTTTTAAGTGAGCCTTAAAGATGAGCATGAGGTGTGCTTGATCTGAAGATGTTGAAGATGAAGAGTAGAGGAGGTTTGAGGGCATGTCAGCGTATGTGGTTTTTTCTATAGTTTGATGGCAAACAATCAAAAATGCATGATTAGATGTTGTGAGGAAACACATCTGGTGTTGCTGAGTGGAAGTAGATGTCAGTCGAGGTAGAAATCGTGACAACGTCACGTTTCCACAGTCCAAGTCGGTCCTTGGCCGTTCTGTATTGGCTTTTAAACATCAAAGGGATGAGGAAAAAAAGTGACAAAAGTGGGAGAGATGTCTATTAACAACCACATCATGCATGGAGCAGGTTAGCTCATTTTGGAGAGATCGTCTGTGCAACCACTGTGTCAGCTACATTGGATTTATTTAGAGCAGCACACCAGGGGCGCCTACTTAGTGCTGATTTATGTGCTTGTATACTTTGAGTACAAACTGCACTTAGTATAGACATACACAAATACACATCGTTTGCATCCAGGAAAGCTCAGTACATGATTCCCTCAGCGGCACATGTGAACCCTGGAAAGAAGCCTCCCTTTAACAAGGGATTGGTGCCCTTAAAAGCTGGGAGGTGGTACCCAAATGCAACCTGGTGGAGTCGTTGTGAGCCCCAAGACTGTAAATCAGCCCCACATCCTATAACACACATTCTAGCTCGCTCCACAATAGATCAAACGGTAATAAATAGCCACCTCTCTCCCACACATTGCTTTCCTTCCTGTTCCATGGGGCTTCCTCCTGTTCCTGCAAACACTCCTGGGAACTCCTTTTACATAAAAGTGAGCAGCTGGAAGCTGTGAGTTCACAGCAACCATGCAGATGTACATGTTATTTACACACACACTCACACACTTTGACAATAGCTGACATGGCTGCAGATTATGAGGTCAACACCTCACGAACAACACGGCTGCCTCATTGTTAAAGTTGTCGTAAATTGTCTGTAACCCGTTTTGTTTACCTCTGTTTTCTAGTGAAAGAATAATGCCAGAGAAGCGCATATCACTTAAACCTACTTTATTAAAAGTTCAAATTCAAGTTCAAACTTTGTGTCCAAAGATTGAAACAGTTTTAGGATTAAAGGCTTGAAATGTTTACTCTTTGGACATTGTTTCAGGTAAACAGCAAATCGGCTTTACTCTTACCAGCGTTTTTTTTTTTTCCTTCGGCGTATATCGTGCTCAATTCCGCAGATTAAAAGAGGGAAGAGAAAAATGTGGCACAAATGACAGCTCTCAAACCACACCACCATAAAATTGCACAGGTACACTGCTTGTGTAAACGTTTTACTCAGTCTCTGTTTCTCTTTGACCTCTCCTGCAGGGATAATGTCCTGAGCCTCAATGAATATACCCTCTGGAAGGACAGCGTAGTCCATAATGCAGCATTTAATTAAATTGGCTGTCCGGACATTAAATTTGGATTGAATGATGCTCGGTTTGTGCGGCGTGCACTTGAACCTAAAGCATTTTTTCTGCTGCTTTGCAGGAGAGGAAAATGGCAACCGAGAGGCAGGCGACGCAGAGATGGATGGGCAAGCTGAGAAGACCAGACACCCCACAGTGGGACCAGAGGAATGGGATGGACCAAGTAAGTGATTGTTCAACATCTCTCTCCTTTGAGGGCACATGAGATATTGAGGACCACCTGACCCACAGTTCATGATGCCGTGCATTATGTTGATTACCAAATATTCAACATCGGAGTTGCGGTGTCGTCAGTCAGGATAGAATGATACAGTACTTTACCATCTTGGATCTTCAGCAAGTGTACCCCGAATACCATCAGCTACTGTACACCACAATTAATTCAACTTCTTCATCAATGGGTTGAATGAAAACATTTTTTGAAAATCCCATTATGCCATGCAGATTAAGCTTTCCAAATTATTTAGAAGGTATTTTTATCTTGTTTTGTCCCCTTTAGTAAAAGTAACTTCATCAAAGTGATGGATAATGCATTGAACAAGATAGTTGCACAGCAATTACGGCTCAGCAATGGGCTGCGGCAGCACTGCTGAACACACAAAATATCATTCCTTTTAATGCATAAAATGACCTCGAGAATTTATTGCAGGTACATGGGTTTATAAAAAAAAAGGGAGAGAGGAAGAAAGTGGATTTGGGCAAGTTGTGCTTGCTAGCTAGAAGCCCCCCGGGGTGTGTATTTTATACTGACAGTGAATCAGTGTTATCGCACCTATCAGATAATGCATTTATCATTAAATTTCACATTTGCATTTAAATCTGGGGAGGGAAATGAGCATTGCTGGCTAAAGATAAGAGCGCTGCGACGACAGTAATAAACCATCACTGTGATCAGTCAGGAGACAGGGCTGAGGGGGTCAGCTCAGAACTATGGGGGCCGTGACAAAAAGAAGGCATCACATGCTTGGGAAAGGGCCCTTTTGGGCGAGAAAATGCTGAGCTTAAAAATACTGCTTTGAAAGGAGGGATGGATGTACTATGACGAGATCTGTGACTGAGTGTAATTATGCTGCTCCTTCTACTTAGCCATCAGAGTGAGAATTACAGGCTCAGAAACACTGCTGGAATGGTTGGGATGGAGGGAGATAGATGTGTCTGCTGGACGGTTTCTGTACTTTGGCTGAGACCATCTAGAAACGCAAATATAAATTACCACATACCATTTCGTGAACAAGGCAGTACCATTATGCCATTGACATTGCTACCAGAGGCCGGAACGGAATTTAGCGAGTTCCACACCTCAACAGAATGAGCAATATCAAAAGAAAAAAGTGTGTGACGTCACCTCCTGCAAGATGTATGGGTAATAGGGCAGAGAGAAATCTGTCTGATCAGATACAACCTAGAGCAGCAGCAGAAGTGACCAAAAGAAAAGAGGGCCGCTGCAAAGACCTCAGGCTAGTCCAGGCTGCCTCTTTGCTCTTTTGTTGACTGTTTCTTTACCATATTTCTGGCTTTGGTCTTTTACCCCAACATTGTTGTAACATATTCCAGACCTGGCAGAATTAGAATTCTGAGTTGGCTTTCTAATTGATCAGGTGATAAGACACTAGTTTGTGTAAACTATATGCCTTTTCACAGTCACAAAATGTTTGGCAATGCAATGTAGACATACAGTATTTCTTTAGACCTCCAGCAGATTTTAGGGCCACCTTGTTAGAAAGAAACTGTTGCCACACTCTTAAGGAATATTTTCCAAACTGCTGCTGGTGATCAACACATTGCCCAAGTGAAACTTTGCCGACACCTCTATGAAATACCAACTAATTAGCGAGTCAAAGTTTCATTGAGGGATTCAGGCTCCTCCTCTGTTTTCTCGTTGGGCAAGAAGTGGGCAGAAATTAATCTTGGTGCATAATAATGCCATTCACTCTCCCCATCATAGCTGCCATGAAAGGTCATTTCCCTTTTTAATTTTTCCCATTGTGCTGCAAAAGTCAGATGGGCATGTTATAATTTGAATAAAGAGGGGAATCAGACAATCAGATAGGGACATTTGAAATGACATGACTTGCTGTTCAGAGCGATTAAAAGCAAATTTATTTAGCTTGAGACTGTCTAGCCTTTAATCTCTTTGTAAATGTTCAGATAGTCCAGCATTCAGAAAGTTCTTTGTTATTCTTTGGCTTAAGTTTAAGCAGGTGTGATTAAGATCACCAACAGATAATTTTTAATCACCGTGTGTGTGTGCATCTGAATGGGATGTGTAATGGCCATTACATAAAAACGGAGCGCAGCCTTTTAATGAGGTGGGCTAACTCGGAACATGCCCACCTGCTTTGGTGATTCCATTGAAGCACCACCGCACCGTTTTCCCTTTTGCTGAGTAACAACAAAAGCCTTTTTACAATCTACATCCTGTAATTGAACTTTTTTTTTTCCATCGCTCCCGTATTTCATCTCCACTTTACTAACTCATGTCGAGTGCCGTCTGCGATTGCCCTCCTGTGCTCTGATTGTCTTTCTGTCTGGAACAGCGGAGAACCGTGCGGAATGACTCACTATTAATCTGATAGCTGCCTCTTCTCCTCTTGTTCGGAGCGCCCGAGTCTGTGATGTGGAACACCCAGCGAGTTCCTCTCTCCCCTCATCCGTCTCTATGTCCTTAAGCAAATCTGCTCTCTCCATCTCCTCCTCGTCTTCATTTCTCGTCACGGATGTTTCACAATCGGCGGCTGATCTGGGAGATAGCGTGTCATCCTATTCTCCTCGTTTTCATGGAGTGATACAAATCTGACTGTGCGTGTGTTTCCCTCTCATTCTCTCCCGCTCGCTCGGCTCCGGGCTAATTGAGAGTGGTGTGTGTTAGTTAGCGCTAACTCTGCTAATGAACTTGTTCTCAGCCTTATCTAAATGCCTGCTCGTGTAAACCACACCCCCCACATGAAACTCATGGAAATCCAAGGCTTCCTAGCAAGTGCTGCAATTATGATCATTGTCATTTCTTCTGGAAAACCATAATTTTCTTACGCATTTAGGAAGAATGATGCCACAGGGCTGCTGCAAATTTCTGCCACTCTATTAAAACACTCTCCAGACTTGTTCTCTTGGCTTCACAGTGTTTCGTCCATAGAGCTTGTGTAGTTGATGGTCTCTGTCAAGGCCACTGTGGTGCTTTCAGTGTTAAGAGGATTGAAAGTATGGGTGGAAGGACTTATCTTGAGGAGAGGCATCATGATTGCACGGATTTTGACAAAGTTAATATGGTCATCTTCATCAAAATAAGATATTCACTTGATATTTATGATATTAACACATCTCTATATTTGAGTTGTGTTTTGTCTTGAGTGAGTAAGTCAGTGCAGACTTCGGGATCAACCTGCAATCGACTCCATTGCAGGAGGTAGAGCAGTCGTAAAGAGACCAGAGGGTGTTTTCAAGGTGTCTCATTGAGTAGCCTGGTGCTCCTTATAAGAATGAGGATGGGTTAAAAGCAAAGATGCTCGTAGCTCCGAATGCTGCAAGGGTTTCACAAAAGCTATCATTGCGGAGAAAACAAGATAGTTATATGATTTCACCATGGTTTTAACCAGTCTAATACAGCTCCTACTGGTAAAATGCAAGAATGCATCATTTATAGTGTGGAAAATACAGTATGCTTAAAATACATTGTGACAACATTTGTTTTTCCCCACACATGATGTACCAATATTTGTAGAAATGTAATGGTCCAATGAGCCGACGTGTAGATGAGATGGGGTAACAGAGATGCAAGGGGAACAGGAACGATATGATCACCTTCTCCACAAAATCTCCTCCCCTGGGTGTCCCTGACGGCCGGCACGGCCCATCTTGCACGGCCCCATGTGCCAGCTGGGCCCCGGCCAGGCTGCACCAGGCAGGGGTCAGCTGAAGGAGTGGCCATCTGAGAATCTACCTGACACCCGAGCACAAACATCCCTTCACCATCAGTTCTCATCCATTTTCCCCATCTGATACGTTGTAGACACATTCTAAGAAGTCAGCGACAACCATGTGTAAAAGCTCCCAAGTGTCTGTTTTTGACTCCAGCCAACCTAAAAGGTGTCATGGCAGATCTGTCTCCTTCCAGTCTACAGAATACTATCACCATTTCAGGTTTAATGCACATATGTCATGGCAGGAGAATAGGAAGACCAGATGGCCACGATGCTGTGGCAGGTGCCTCAACAAATGTTTGCGGTTGCCCGTGCTGCTATTTATATCATCGTGAAACACAGACACGCAAATATTTGCAGAAGGACAGCGGGGCGTTTTTGTGGGCAGTCAAAGTGATCATGAAAATAAACAGATGGGATTAAACCTTTGGGGCATCGGTTGCCTGAACTTTCAAATTCCCCCAGTCCATCTGAAAGGAAGTTGTCGTCTGAGCAAAATATTAAAAGAAAGTCCCGAAATGAAAGCGACTCCACCAGGAGAAGGATACGCTTTTTAGTATTTGGCCTCAGCTCTGCTCAGGTGAATTAACCTCAGGTTTATTTTAAATACAAGGAAAAAGTTTTTGGAAATTCCAGCACAGTGACATTCCATTTGCGCCAGGTCGCTCTCGGTAAACAAGGCACTTCCCAACTCGGCTCTCAAGTCCATTATAAAGTCAGGATGTCGTCGGGGAAAGGAGGTGCGAGCCGAAATGAGCGAGTGAGACAAACGGAGCGCCCAGATGCAGATTAGGCTGCAGAAGATGAGAGTGTAAAAGGGATTTAATGGTAGGATGGATTAGAGAAATCCTTGTAACAATGTTAAATAATTATGGTTCCAGTCGAGATCAAAGCACCATTGATTGAACCCCTCAAGCCTTCAGCGCGGTCTTGGAAAGCAAAGATTGGTAAACTAGCACTCAGACCACTATGTCTGCTCTACTTAAATTGGATTGGAAATATTAGGATACAGAGGAATCCTGCAGGAGGCTTTTGCAAAGCTTTTGTCACCGGAAATGTTTGATAGCGCACTGTCTCCACAGAATCATAAGACGAGGGCGTCGCAGCCGCCTCCGCCGATACCTACGCATTCTAAGAAGACTTACACATGTGCTTGACTGTTATATCAGCAAAATAGGAACTTTCAGGGCAGGATGGCATATGCCGTCTTATTTATTTTTTCCCGCCTCCCTCGTCTTGTAATCAAGAAATTTGGACGCGCATCATGGCAATTCTTTCTCAGAAAGGAGGGTTTTATCTCCGTCCTCCAGGGGTTTATTCAAAGGCTTCTGACAAGTCTCACAAAAACATGAATGGCACTGAGATCGCCGATATCGATGATGAAAGTCCGTCATCGCTCCCCCGCGCGAGTCTCTGCATCCTCTGTGATGTAGAAATTAAAATTGCAATCAAAGCCTTATCTGTCAGCAATGAGCGTCCTTCTTAGATGCCTGTCTGACACTCTTGCGTGAGATTGTCGGTGGATGCGCGCACAATGCTAGTTGCTGCGCGCATGTGTGCGAGCATGTGTGAGTTTGTGTGTGTGCGCATCACTTTCAACTATGTGCTCTTTTGTTAGACATATATTTCCAATGAATGTTCCACACATTTTGAGAAAATACTGCAGTTTTCAGCTGAAATGCGGTGATACAAATTTTTATCGATTATTAGCTTATGTCTCTACTGTATTCGCAGATGAACTTATGCTATTTCATGAATATGTGGAACATCATGAATTCTTAAGTGGTTGATTCGTTGGAGCAGCAAGCTCCTCAGCAAGGTGCTAGGGCAGTAGTTTGGAGTTATGTACCCTCTTCAATGTGGCTAAGTCAGGATCTTCCAGGATCCCTCAGAATCTGCCTGTCAGGAGGAATTTGGGATCAACCATTTAGGTTCAAGATGGCTGCTTAGTCTCGTGAGCCGCTCTCCCTACAGTGATTTTAAAGAGTGTTTTCTAAAAAAATAGAAGAAACAAAAATACATTTAGCAGGACTTCATCATAATATGTGTCTCGGTTGATGGACTGGCCACCGTTTCTTCGATATAAGTATACAAGTGTATGTAAAGGATATGATGAAAAGTTCCTCCACCCATCACATCTGGCTTTAGCTCAGCCAATGTGTTTGCTCTGCATGCTTCCCTTCACAGGTGCCGCAGCTGCAGACGTTGTTTTTTTCCCCTCCACATGGTCACAATGTAATTGGTTGAATACTTGATTTGTGTGTTCAGCATTAACATGGAGACGCTTACCCAAGTTTGTGCTGCGGGGATATAACACTGGGTAAACTGTGGATTGCTCAAGTGAGACTTACTTATGCGTGGAATTTTTCCATTTCTTTTCTGGCTTTTTTTTTTTTTTTTTTTTTAATAAAAG
>OMPJ01003365.1:1697-21743 GCA_900312935.1 Carapus acus | reverse complement strand
GGTGGGCAGCCACATTGAGCGGCGCCTGGAGGAGGTACAGACGTAAATCCTGGTGTGTGCAAACACAGTGTTCACGCGGCCGAGGTTTGCCAGGCTTCGTCCCCGAGCTGGTAGATCAAAGTTGTGCTCAGATCCCTGCGAGTTGAGTTTTACTTTCATTGTGTTCCCCTGATCCCGCCTGATTAACGCCTTCCCAACAAAACCAGACGCAAGATGTGTGTGTGAACATGGGAGGGTGTTTTTTTTTTTGTGTGTTTGGCCCCCAATCACATGTTGGTACGAAACCTGTTTACACGCGGTCCCGGTTCAGCCCCACGTACGTGACCCCGCAAGGGAGGATCGCAGAGGAGGCGCGAAACTGATGGATTCTGCTGTTCTGGGGGGGCTTTAAAACGTCATTTTCTGCAAGAAAAACTACTTTGAATTGGTTTTACCTGCTGACATCTTGTGATTTCCAATGAGGCTGGTGACTGATCCAAAACTGAAGGATTGGAAATTAGCATTTCTCTCACAGCCAAACTGCAACGGCGGTTTCTGCACCAAAATATGCAGATGTTGTTGATATTTGCGTTCTCTCCCTCTCTCTCCCCCTCACACACACACATACACACACACCTGGAGCCGAGGCAACAAATTAACACAGCAGACACTTGCATACCTAATTTGTTTGCACCCTGCCAAGATCTGTTGAAGATCTTAAATTGTGTGCAGGTTCTCCTCGGTCGATAAGTAGACGGAGGAAACATCCGGAAAGATTTGATGATTTCATTTCGACGCCGAGTGCGCCACGAGTGGAGGCGAGTAGTTTATTTATAGCTGTATTTTCACGTGTTTGTTTGACTGCTGATTGCTGCTTTGGATCTTGGATACTACAACAAATCAGTTTCTCTGACGCAAGTTATTATCTTGTTGTTACCACATATGAAACCTAACAGTGATAAGCACACCAATGAAAAGTGGTTGGTTGGTGAATAATGTCAAAATTAAAGACTGAATAATCTAAAATAATAGGCGCACAGACAAGACAAATCTCAACATTTGAGACAAACTGTCACATTTAGGGTAAAGACAGGAGCAACCCAACTAAAGCGGGAGTTTGCTGGCATCTGGAAAAATTCACAAGTGTGTTGACCTCAAATCGGGTGTGGAAAACACCTTGGCGGAGAGACGCAGCAACAGCGCGGACAAAGTTGGACTACAGACAGATTGAGGGTATCACGGGTGAGAGGCCCCAGAAGATGGCACAGAACGAGAAAACACAGCACATCGGCAAGTCCGAAAAGGAAGAGTTGAGCTGAGGAGTGTAATTCGTCGAGCCTCCTCCTCAACACACACAACGGAGATGTTGTGCGAGTTCCGCCTGGTCTCGTTCAGCTTAAAGAGCAGAGGAATGACCACTCTAGAGGAAAAAGGGGCTTATATGAATGCAGTCATGCATCTCGGGTCCTCTGGGAGCAGCGTGAAGCCCGTTTTTCAGACCCTGCATGACCCGCAGTGGGTACAAACAAGTTCACTCTCTGGTGGACTCGTCTTCAAATCGATACAAGCGGAAACAAACCTACTGAACACTTTCCTGGAAAACAACTCGACTCCCAACATATGTTGCTTTCACCTCGCGTGCTTTGACTCAAGTCGTGCAGCTTGGATGCTTTCCGAGCACATTAGTCTGGTACAATCACATTAAATGAAACGCAGAATGTCGACGATTTCTTCCAACCAGCCGATCGGCTTTGTTCACAAATGAAGCCTGTGCCCCCCTCCCCTCCTCCAAATCTGCGAATACTCCACCAACCTTGACATGGGGCGATTTCACTAAATTGTTTGACCTCCCGAATAAAAGCGAGGCATGAATATTTACAGCAGCTATTTACATGCGCAGTGGGGATGGTTTTGCCCTTATTCCACCCTTGGGGTTTTGGCTTTTATTAAAATTATTATTAGTATTTACAGGAAAGGCCTGTGGGAAAAGCAGCAGGGTGCTGCTTAGTTACAGGTTACGAATGCTGCGGCTCACACCTGGGAGCTGCCAAGAATGGCCGCCCGCCACTGTGCAAATCAATTAGAGCAGCTGGGGGTTAAGTAGCTCATTCAGGGCCACATCAACAGTAGCCCAGGATCAATTTGTTTGTCTTACCCTCCGTGATAAACCCCGCAGCCACTTCAAACGATGACCTTCAGCGCGCCACTCCGCATTCTGTTCCGTTTCCCCCCCAACAAAAAGTCTTGTTTTGTTTGCGGTATCCCCCTGTTGTTTGTATCTGGCCGCGGCAGCCCGGGAGATTTAAGAGCCGAGAAGAGGGGAATTTTGCTTTATCAAAGCGTTTTTCGCTCAGTCTGTCAGTCAAGCGGGCCTGCCGAGTCAGAGCGGAGCAGAGAACAGAGATAAGGAGGCGATGTACGACTGGAGGGAGCACCGAGTATCACACAAAAAGCGAGACAGAGGAGACCTGCTGTCCTTCATGAAATTAAAATCGCTGGCTGGTACTGTAGTCCCGTCAGCGATGAGTTATAACCGATTGGTGTTTGCCTTGGACCAAGCAAGAATAAAACGTTTCACAGCGAGAGGAAACCTCCACGCCACGTCCCATCCAATGGGTTCCGTACCATCCATCCTGTCAGTTATCAGACAAGTGTGTCCTACTGCGCAGCAGACTGTCCAAACAGAGACTTTGACATGTTGACCTGGTCTGCTCTGCCTCAATTTCTACAAACCTCTTTGTGAAGCTTTGAGACTTGGATCAGACTAAGTGGGGCTTATCCAACCAACATATCGATTCATTTCGAAGATGTACCATTTCTGAAACAACATCGGGGATCAAGACCCGAGAATTTTCAATCACCGTCCAGTGGTCCCTAAAACCTCCACACTGGTGTTTCATAATTTCATCTCTACCCAGACATGAGATTTATTTGTACTTTGGGGTTCTTTGAGGCATTTATCATGCATTTTCACGATTTACCTTGTCTGACAGTCTCGGCTGACAGACAGCAGAGGGGTCCGTCAGTGTGTGTCCTCAGAACTTTTAGAAAAATGGCCACTCACCTTGTCGGCCATTATCATGGATGAGCCTCCGTGCACCCCCAGGACGGGCAGCTGTGTCTGAACGGAGAGGAAGTCCAGGATCTGGGCGATGGCTTCCTGATCGGTGCCATCGGCAAACACGATACCGTGGAGACGAGTGCGCGACAAGAGCTCACACACCTAAGGGGACAAAGCAGAGCAAACATGGATCTCCCACAAACACACACCACAGACTCACTGACAGTTCATCCGAAAGGCTTTGCCCGTCACTCACCTGTGTGATCACAGACTTTGGGTCCGTCTGGTTGATTCTCAGCGTCACCACGGAGACGTCGACGGCGTCGTCGGGACGCCGAGGTAGGCGGAGGTCCTGGTCAGAGATGTGGCGCGTCTGTCCCAAGATGACGCCCACGCTGAGCTCAGGAGGCTTCTGAGACGCCACAGGCACCATGACTTGAGGGAGTAGGAGCAGCATCCAACTTACTACACCCATTATACCCTATAAACACACACACACAAACCTGTCAGCATCTGTTTTCTTGGACACTTTCAGATACATCTTTACACAGTGCTAAAAAACCATCGGTTGCTATAGCTACCTCCAGCGATCTAAATTCAATTCTGCTCAAAATATTATAGATACATTTAAGGTATCTGCTCTTAACGGCAGAACTGCTTGTCAGCCTATTAATCATGCAATGGAACTGTTTCTGCAAGCATCAAAACAAACGCAAGTCATAAATGTAAATGTATTTTAATGCAAAAGCACAAATGTTGGAGCTGAACACAAACATCTATTTTTCAAAAAGCTACAAATATTTACTCGCTGCCGCTAACAAACGCAGCTCCGATACCAAAAAGTGGAGCACGTGGGAGAGAAATACATCAGTTGCAACCATTCTATACGTTTGGGAACAAGCTACAGAATAAATATAAGCTTTACCAAATTGTAACACTGTAAATTAACACGGCTGCTGCTGCCAAGGCGCGGCAGGGTTGAGAATGTTTTAGATAAAGTAATGGTAAAGAGAGAGCGAGGCCAATCCTCAGGCAGTCATTATTAAACATCGTGCGGCGTCGCTTTCATGAATACGATAAAATGGAGCCTGCACGCGAGACTCTTACATTGGCCTGAGTGGCCTCAAGTTTGGCGACGCGGCTGCGGTCTATTCCACAAATCGCCATGGAAGAAGGTCAGCGGAGTCGATACACACCGGCAAATTGAATTTGGAATTCAGAATAATATTCGAGCCCTTTTGCGTGTGGCACCATTAACTCGCTCCCGCCTGCGATTTGTGCAAGGGAGTCGTGATACTCTAACCGCACCGCGGGAGGCACAGGGCAAGATTTTCCCCTCCAAAACTCAATTTAACAAGAGGTAAGCGGGGTTCTCTATTTCTATTTCAATGGCCCGCCAGTACAGTAATGCCTCAGTCGGTTTTAATAATAAGCAGATGCTGCTGTTGTTTCTTTTCTAAGTTTGATGCTGACATCACAGCTGGCAGCAAGATAGCTTCATTGTTATCATTTTTGTGATCTGAGTTCTTATATGCTAATATAAACAGACAGGCAGCTAATCTGAAAAGACAAGGAAATACATAATCAGTGTTGATTTTGACTGAGATAAATCACCCAGCTTGAATAATTGAGGCTCTGGCGGCAGGTAAGGCTCCAGTCTGATTACATCCACTTTGCCTGACTTTTAAAATGCATGAGTTGCATTTGCGAAACTTTATTTTCTTAAGCGAGCCTGACTGGACAGACACACTGTTTAATGGGCGATAATTGAAGCTCAAAGACTTTCAGGCCAGAGCTGTGGGAGGAGAGCAGGAGCAGCCACACCCCAAAAAAGATTCTTGACTGGAACAAACCTCTCCCCCAAAATACATCCGTGTAAATAATTCAGAGGAGTCTGCGGGTGGTCTGGATTTTTAGGAAGCAACCAGCAGCTGAGGACCAAACACGCCCAAACCGACATTGTCGTCTCTGGTGTGAGACTTTTTACTCCGTTTTGGCATGGCGTGTCCTTACAAAGAGCTGCTGGGTAAAACAAAGGGAATTGTTAGAGACTCGGGTCCCAAAATGTTTTGCGTTCATTCTAGAAAGGCAGCAGGTGGGGAGTATTTGGACTTTTGAGAGAATCATATCCAATAAATGGCTAATCGTCAGTCAGGTGGGACCAGCGCCGCTCTGTGATGAATGATTGAAACGATATTCTCTGATTAACTACCCAACACTGGGGTTGATGATTCTACCGAATACAAACACTCCACTTCGTTGCTTCATAAAAATTTCAGCATTTGGACCCGTCGGCTTCAGTTTGATGGTTTTGTCTTGCTTCTTTCCTCGGGCTGATAGCGGCCCGCAGATGCCCAAAAACAAGACGAACGACTCCGACTGGACCCTCTGCGTTACTCCATCCCCATAAGATGGGTGAGAAACATTAAGCAAGTGTTCAGCGAGCCATTAGGGGGAAATCGAACCCTCGCAAGCTGCTTTCGCACCTCCCTGAAAGCTTCAAACGCCGCTACCTCTCGCCACGCTTTGCCCGAACCGCAGGAGAACAGAGTAACATTTCCATTAATATTTCAGCTGTGAGATTCTGTTAAAACCGCTCCAGCATCCTGAAACAAAGGTTAATCCCCCAAACCCAGCTCCCCGTCTTCATGAGCTACTTCTCCACACCTCCGCTCAATCGTTTGGCTTTATCTGAACAAATTGCACCCGAGCCGTCGAGTGCAGCTACAGTAAACGTTGCCCATTTTAATTGCGGCGCACGGGGAGCAAATATAACACAACTATTGTCATGACTCAATCACACTCAATAGATTTCAATTTATTTCTCTCCTCTTCAACACAATTACCCACAGCTCGATGCGAGGTCCAGTTCAGGCGTGGGTTCGGCTCGTGTTAACACCTTCACCTTCATCTCTGTTACCGTTCTCCTGTAATGTAGACAGATCTGAGAGCGACGGACGAGGAGATGA
Source organism: Carapus acus (assembly GCA_900312935.1). Taxonomy (NCBI): domain Eukaryota; kingdom Metazoa; phylum Chordata; class Actinopteri; order Ophidiiformes; family Carapidae; genus Carapus; species Carapus acus. Next base: position 15,734 of record OMPJ01003365.1, on the reverse strand, counting down.
AATGCAGTGTGAAACGCCGCGGGCCGAACGGCAGCTAATGAAAGCGAGACGTGGACGCTACGTTGCATCCCGGCCAATTTCTTACACCGCCGCGGCCTCGGCGAGGTGAGAAATGCGCCAGGAGGAAACCATCACGAGCCCAAGATTAACCCGCCGAGTCCCCCTCGTCCTCCCCGTTTCCTCATCGGCTCGCTTTGCCTTGATGTCTGCAATCATCCTCATCCGCTCATTTTCCTCTTAATATGCTGCGTTTCCTCTCCGTCTCTAATTCGGCCGATCTGTCTTTCTGGATGGGTTAGTGTGTGTATGTGATCCATGTCATCTCACACCCAGTCTAATCAGGCCAGTTAGTCAGTCACTACTTCCCCAGCTTGCTCTCTCAGCCCCAGTGCCCACAGACTAGCCTGCAGCTCCGGCAGCACTTAGCATACGCCGCTAAATCACACACCGCTGCACTCCTGTCCCCTGGAATCAGCGTCAGCGCTAACCAGCGGGACTAGATTACACTACGCTAACTTTCACGAGTAACCATCAGAGTGACTGGAGAGAGGAACCCAGTTTGCTTTGCCACCGCTCGCAAAGATGACAAACACAAGCAGTGGGGGAGCTCTGGGTCACGCTGCGCTCCTGCTGTTTTTTAGCGAATTAGCATTTGGGTTCACGTCACATCCGCAAGTGAGGTACGAGATCCAGCGCGGGTTAGGATTGGCAGTCTTCCTAATGAAGCGGTGTTCGTTTTCCGTAGGTTCCGCAGACTTGCTGTCACAAGTAGAGATTTTTTGAGGGATGATGAAAAGACTGAGGCAAATGACCCGACTCTCCTCGACGCACAAAAGATCATAAGATCTGCAGCGCTGGAAGAAATGAAATCTGGGCGGAATTAAAATTTTATAGCTTATCGGGCAATGTAAGATTGCCTAAATCAGGGCATTTCTTTTCGCTGCTCCATGAACAATCCGTCTTCCACATGATGTGAGAGGAAGAAGAAATTTCACTTGGTCTGGGGGTAGTATTCCTTCATTAGTTTTCCAAAAACCTTCCACATCCAGCTCACAGAGGTGAATTAGCCAAGAGGTTCCATTCAATGGCGACACACTCGCCCTTCCCGTAGGTACTCCAAAAAAATAAACACATCCTCGCCTGATGGAGTGTGCACAAAACCTCTCGCAAGTTCTGGTTCTCCAAGTCCAGAGTTGCCGAAAACGCCGCTTTAGGGGCCCGTCCTAATTGAACCGTCTATTTCTCTCCAGCACCTCTCCTCTACATCTCTCCTCCTATCTGCTGTTGGAGCTCCTCACCAGATCCCTCAGGCTGCATCCTTCCACCCTCAGGAAAAAAAACATTTCAGCCACGTGTTTCAGTCGCCACCCGGAGCTCATGACCACAGGTAAAAACTGCAGCGTGCAACGATCGCTAACTGGGAGATTTGCCTCCAGCCTCAACTTTCCGTTTCCCGCAGCACCTCCTCTGGATCATCGCAGAAATCTGCCTTCTCCATCTCAACCACCGGCCTGCTCTCAAAGAGCCAGAGAGACGTTGATAGATTCCTTCGCTTAAGGGGAATATACCAGCACGCGAATGAGAGCAGATGGCCCATTTTGCACCAGAAAACAATGTCCACGAGTTTATAGGTGCTCAACCAGCTCCTTGAAACTCGGTCGCAGAGCGATGTTTTACATACTGGTTCCTGCTGCCACCTTGACGGATAAATAGCGTCAAATCGAATCGAATCAAGTCCACCTTACTTATATAGCCGGGTGTCACACGCAATCATTCAAGGGGCCTTGTAAACCTGCAACAGACAGAGGTGAGCTCTTGGTAAAGGCAAGGAGTCCCTCCCAAAACACTTCTAGGTGTGCGAAACAATAAATAAACTCAGGGAGGGTCTATTCCCTCCACAATAATCCGTGGGTGTGCAACAGGAACTACTAGTGGAGGAACACTTCTTTGTTTTAAGTGCGTCAGCGCTTCCAAGAGAGATCTAAGAGTGCACAGAGGGACGATGGCGTAATAATAGCGGTTTGGCATTGTGGGTCTGGCCTGTGTAAAAGTTTATAGGTTAATAGATGGACCTTGAAATCTGCCCTGGCATATATGGGCAGCCTGGCAAGTGAGGTTAAAATCCGAGTGAATTTGCGTGACCTGGTGACACTCATCCGTGCTGCAGAGGAGCTCAGGCCAGAGGAGAGGCTACTTTCAAATCTCCCTTTTTATGCAGAGTTTGCACTTAAGGGTGCTTCAGTTTCCCACCAAGTCGTGCGTGTTGCACCAATTTGCGGCTCTAAATTGCCCCCAGTTGTGGACAATGTCCACGTCTGGCTGCATTTCAAAATTCTTGAAACGTGTCAAGAAACTATGGGCGGATGAAGGAAGAAAGGAAAAGGGTCAGCAACTTAACATTTGACATGTCTATTTTAGATAAGAGACATTTAATTAGCTTCTTGTCATCATGGTTTGCAAATCATGACATCATTTCATGTTTTTGGGCAAACTTATGGAGAAAAAAAGAAAAGGGTGTTTTGTTTAATTCATGAATCTCTGAGGGGATTAGTCACTCAGTTCAGAAGGGCTCTAAAAGGACATCGCCCCAGGTGGACATTGGACTAAAACCAGCAGCCTTTGGATTTCTAGGCATATGCTCCTCCCACCAAGCCATACAGCCAGTAACTGTATTAAATAGTCATGAAAGTGCTGAACCACTGTTTTAAGCCGCAGCTTTGGGCCTTGGGCGGCTGATGTCATCGCCATCCAATCTCATTCACTTTGTCCCAATAAGCGTCTCCGCCGGACAGCTCAGACAGCAGAGCGGGCGACTCGCTGGGTTTCATCAGACGTGAGCACATTTTACGTATTCCAAAACACCGACGGTCCCCAATCAAACAAAAGCGACTCGGGAGTGAGCACACAAAGTCCAACATCCATCCCAGCGGCCGGGTACACAGAGTGTGTACAGCCTCTGCGGGACACCGCCGAGTCAGGGTGGTGCTTATCGGGTAGGGGGTCTTCAGTTTTATTGGTGAGGTGTCCCAGAAAAGTATATTAATTCAAAAGTGACTGCCCGAGCTCAGTCCTGTAATATTCCCTCCACTCTGTCACTGATTGGAATCTTTGGCTCTTTTCTCCTCGTAATACTGAGGTCTGTGCTTTCATATTACACAATATGATTGCATGTGCGAACGGCCAGGTGTTCCCCGCAACAGGGGGAAGGTGAACGCTAAATTACATTCATCTTCCCCGAGCGGGAGGAGGAACCACTACAAAGGAGAAAAAGCTCAGCAGTAAATCTAACTGAAGTGGTAAGCTCCAGGAGCAGAGCCCGGCGCGGGGAAAATGTGTTTTCGCAAACACTTAATGACTTGCCCGGGAGGTGCCCAGCCTCTCTTGACTGACACTGTGTCGCTAATCTCTCGCCCAGCTTTTTACTGGATAATTGTGGTTATTTACACCCTCTTCCTCAAACAAGCCTTCGCTATTTTAAGCGAGTGCGTTTCTCCAATGCTTTTACCGGGCCGTACATTTACACAACCCTGAAGTCTTTAGGACCAACTGTCCCGCCCTCCTATACACACTACACACACACATACACACACACACACAGTGCCTTACCAAGAAATACCTTACAATCCAGTGAGGTGCATTGAGGACTATGGCTGGTGAGGCACTGACTTCATCAGAATCAGATCTACAAACATATGAACCCTACAGACCCTTCACCATTTGATGGGCAGCAGTTAACGGGTTAGGTTTGAAAATAATAACTTAATAGTGAAAATCACTGGATAAATATAACTATATGATAAATTCTTTCATTTGACCTTTTTTCCCCCCCTTCTATGATCACAGGTGAGGCACTACCTCTCCTGCCTCCCCTGGCACTACATTGCTATAACAATCCCACCTCGCGGTCGTAAAAAGGTACTAAGATTTTAACAGGTGGTGAGGAGGAAATGACTGAGGACACATTGGACGCGTTCCTCCTCCTTCCCAGCTGCTGCACCTCACGTTTCCCTCCACAACTCCTCCCACAGAACACCAGCCATCAACGACCGCCATTCTCCCCTCAGTGATAAAGCAATCCCCCAAAGTAAGAAATCTGATTTAGCTGAGAAACGCGGCTCTGCCCTACCATCTCTCCCGAAAACGTCTTTCGTTTCGCGCACGGTTCATTCCCAGTTTTACACCCACAAATAGAATCGAATTCTCCCAGGGCCAGATTTACATACATAGTGAGTTTGTAATCTTAAATGAAGGCAGCGGCTCCTATAATAATCCGTGTCGGAGACATTGTCTTTTTGGTGGTAGTCTGCGTGTAAGGGAGAGCTGAAATTTAAGTGGTGGGATTTAAAATGCAATATGGGAATAAAAATGGAGGAGTGACCGGTGAATGGAATAACACTTGGGAACACTACGGTTCTTGGTTAACCTCAGTGGAGGGTAAATAAAAACGTATTTGAGCATAACGTGACATTGCGTTCTCAAGTGGAAGTAGAACGACCATAGCGCCCATAACACCTTCTAATCTCGTCTTTTTCTACAGTAGACGGGTGAGGGGTCCCTTTCCCGGGAAAGTGTTGCCGTTCCTTTAAAGGGAAAAACATTTCTGAAAAATGACATTCTGTGCTTTTTTTTCCAGCAGACCACAGGTTAATTCAATTCTAAACCTTTCCGGCTGCCACCGTCTTTCTTCAATCACGAGACGATAACCCAGCGTAACGCATCACCGCGCAACATCTCTCCTCCTCCAAGTCGCCCCATCCTCCCTGAATTCACATCAGGCGTGTGCGTGATGACACACATGCGCTCTGATTCCGCGCTAGTCAAACGACATTAAATGCTCATCAGTGGCACATAATCTGCACTTTAACCCCAACGTGCTACTACTGAATATTGCACTGATGCTACCATCAATTAAAAATAGCTCCCTTGCACCAGTTTAAGTAAATACAGCGGCGTGCAGAGCCAACGTGGCCTGGCCTGCCGAGGTGGCAGCACACAAAAAAACAAAATATTGCATTAAAATATTCATTGTGCTTTTGTGAAGTCTGTCCATGTGTTTGTATTCTGTTGTCAAAGCTGCACAAGGGAACCAATCAGACCCCGGCTCTACTGAGCCGTAATAAAATTTCCAAGTCAAACCAACACATGTATTCATCCCAATTCACACCCTCCCCATGAAATGTTACGTGAAGATTGATCTTGCCGGTTTGAATTGTTCTGAGGACGCTGCCGAGCAGTGTGTGAACCCGCACCGTTTCCCGCCCCGTACTGCGACAAGAAACACCATCAGCGTAAAAGTTTAATCACAATGCCACAACTAATTTCCATCGTGCTCCACTTTCAGCGTGATGTGTAAAAGGTTTCCAGCACCAGTGCACTTATGCGTTTCCCTTCTCTCGGCTGTGTGATCCCGCACGACGCCAACATGTCAAGCATCCCGGCACCTTTCAAATGCAAACGCCTGACAGCTTTAAGATCCTTTTACATAACAGGATCAAGCTCCCGTTCCAAGTGACGTTTGGAAGAAAACCGACATATGGAATAAATGGATACACAGGAATGAGTCTGACGGGCAGGCGGGCGGTATTATTGCAAGACAAAACACTGCTGTTGTGGTGTGTGAGCTGGTAGAAGGGTGTGGACTAGTGATAGTTGAATTAAATATGACAATGTTATCGGATTCTCCTTCGATAATAACACCAGTGGAGTAAATTTCAGTCTAATCGATTTTCTCGCCATCTCCACCCTTATCATGTAATTTATCTTGTTTTTGTAATGCTAACTTTTTCAATTTGAACTTTCTCCACTCCACAGACTTGGATGTTCCTCAGCGCAGCGATCTGCTCCTTCGCTCTCAGATAACGTTCAATTTTTTTCACCGGGAGGATGGCGAGATGCCTGATTTGCTTGTTTTCACCTCCAGTTTGTTTTCCTCAGCTGCAGTAACTAAAATTTATTCAGCCCAACATTGTTAAAGTTGCAATGGCGGTGCATGGTCTAAGATGACATTTAGACATTCGTCCACTTTGTCTCTCATGCCAGTCGTTCATAATTCCAAAGTCACACCTGCGGTACTTAAAGTGCTTTTATCAGCTTAGAGTTTCTTCAGATTTCATGTAATCACTTTGTTTTCCTGCCTCTCTGTTTGTTGTGTGTCTACGATAAGAACTTCACTATCTCGCCGTGATACTCAGACACCTGGTGCCTCACATCTGTGCCTAATTTCAATGAACATCACAAACATCGCAACCATGTGACAACAAACAAGTGCAACAAACCAAACTGTACAAGCGGCATTCAAAGTAACCAAAAACAGCTCCTGCGAGCGTCTCCAGGCCCAGTTTGTACCAACGCAACACAATTCTTTGTGGGAATTGGTCGATAACAATCACAACCTGGTGTCAACTCTCAAAAGATTACCTCATTTAACAACGTAAGAGTTTCGATGCAAAATATCTACAATAGCAAGATGTTTAGGCATTTCGATATGAAATATAGAAATATATTGTTTTGCCAATAACACCCCCAGTTGCTGTTCTTTGCATTCTAACGAGATTTTAGTGTTTTATTCATAATCTCGGCTGCAGCAAATGCCCTTAGAGTGTTTTACGCAAGCACGGCTCAGCTTTCTCACGGCAGACATTTGGACTTATCACAGCAGGAGACGCACGTGTGCGACTAATGACATTAACGATGCCGCGTTCCATCTAACACCGCCCTGGTGAATCAAATCCACACACACCGTACGTAGCAGCACATGTGTTATACGATATTGTTCATGCTGTCAGGCTTGTTCGAGAAACATCTCTTTTATCTAAAATGCTCTGCAACATCGCTCCACCATCACTGCTGTTCCCATTTCTGTCACCAATGACGTCTGAGAGAGGAGTTTCGAGTGAAACGTTCCTCCATCCCTAGCGGGACATAGCAGGTTCAAGCCGTCCCCAGCGCGGAACACGAAGACAGAATGCCGTGACAGCATTTTATCTCACTGGCAAACTGCTCGTCCGTGATTAGAGCTGCTCCTTCTTGCTGCCGGCTCGCCCACGTGCAGCCCCTCCAGCAGCTTGTCCCATCAAAGCGTATCTGCACAGAAGCAGAGACACACTCCGGGTCCCCGTGTTCATGTTTTCTTTTTTGTTTTCTCCTCCGTTTCCCCGCATGCATTCATGAGAATCGTGGTGCCATGGGAACAGAAAAGGTCCAAAAGCTCCATCATTCATATTTCATTAGAGATAAATATGAATAAACAAGGTCATTGGCAGGCGCTGGGGAAGAGTCATTCAATCTTTCGGTGTGTGCGAGTGTGTGTGCCAAGGAGGTAAGAAGGCTTGGAGGCTGTAGAATGGGTGGAAGGGAAGGACATGGAGATAATGACAGGTTTTCATCAATGTGGGGAACCTAACATATGAAGGTTAAGCCACAGGATATCACTATTCGCAAATCCCATTAGGCTAACATTTTGCGACCATCGTTAGCGCTCTGTGCTCAGGCCCAGAAGCGAAGGTGTGAAAGTCTGCAACATAAGTGAGTCTTGAGGCGTAGTGAAGGAGATGAGCTCACACCAGCACCTGGATTCGAAAAACAATGGCGCCAGACCATAATGTAAGTCAAAGCCGAATGTTGGACCAAACTGCGCCGTTTGCTCGAGGTGGGCGCAGGACAACGAGCTGTGGGACCGGACCGGCCTCATGAATACACAATGAGATTCCTCAATAATTGAAAGAACCTGAAACTTTAAAACGATACAAGACGATTGAAGAAACATCGGTCGGCCTTGTTTAAGACAATCTGATGTAATGATGGAGTAAACTCGGGCTTGAATTTTTAAACAAAGACAGAGGCAGGAAAGCGGAATCGGAACATTTTCCTCCGGATGGACACATCTGGCTCGCTGGCCTGGTTGAAGGAGGGTTTTTTCTCCGTAGGTCAGATGGCAGATTAGCGATGCGCCTGGCGATGAGTGCCGCGCTCGCGTCGTCTCCAATGAAATATGGGTCATATCCGTAAATGTTGATGATGATGATGTCATGCATGCAGAAGAGGCCGGAGCACCGCGGCTGGTGCTTCGATTAATATTACGCCATCTTTATGGACTGAGCGCTGGAATATAGTTCTCTGGATCCTCCTCTTCATCTAATAACTCCCTCGCTTAACATTTAGTTGGAGAACTCTGGCACTAGATATTACAAATTTTAACATTCCTGAATCATTTATTTGACTGTCAAAGGTTCAATGTTTTAAATTGTGTTAACAATAATTGTGATTTTGTATATAGATTTTTGCAATCTAGGGTCACTTCATGTCTACTTCAAATATACAGTGATCGAGTCTGTTGCATGCAAATGCATCATTTTAAGAGGCAGATTGAGTTGTCTTTTTATTGAATATTGTTTATTATTTAGTTCTCCTCTTCCTTTCTGTACCACTGAGCTGCTGGAGCCTTTTAATTTCGTAGATCTCCAGATCAATGAAATGAAGTAGCTACCTAGTGCTACCTATGTAGCTATATTCCTACCTACCCCCTTACTCACCTACCTACCTACCTTCCTACCTACCTACCTAGTCCCTTACTCAGCTACCTGCCTACATACCTAACTTTAGGATGTGCAGAGGGGACAACATAGTGTGAGCTTTAATTGAGATTAAGAAAAATTAATACGTTGAGGTCTTATTTTGATTGCAAGGCAATCTGCGCATTGAACAGTCCTGGTAATTTGCCTCACACGCTGTGTTTCTCGTTGCTCTCCAGCTCTCTGCTTTGCATATCCCAACATCAGCAGATGTCCTGTCAAACAGCAGGTGTCGGTCGCACCTGGACTAACACGGTTTTGGATATTTTGCGGAGTGTTTTTTTTTTTTTTTCCTCGGCTGTTGCTTGTTGACAAGTGGCAGAATTCATAACAGGAGCTCGTAAGACAGAAAGGAAAAGTCCACGCCAATACCTAATCGCACAAGCACGGCCGGATGTGTCTTTGTTGAGATTTTGAATTCGTGCAACATCTGTTGGGCTCGCCACATCTGGATGGGGCCTTGGCAGGAAACGGTGTCGTCTCCTTGGATGATCTCTTTAACACCAAAGCACATGGCGGAACTAATTTGTTTTTCATATTCTGCACATCAAGAAGCCAATCACAAACCAATTGTGCGTAATTCTGTCAATCGAGTGGACCCAGGAGAAAGCTCACCGAATTGAAAACGGGCGAGCAGAGGGATCAAATCACGCAATTCAATGCAACAACCACGACCGTTGGGCAATCTTGTCTGCCAATCCATAATCATGCAATGTAACCAGTCTGTAACATCAGCTCACAAGTGCGGTCGCGTTTTTGTCTTGGTCTTGTTTGGATGCGAGCAAAAGTACAGAGCAAGAGGGCAAATTACAGGAGAAATGAGAAGAGGATCGATAAAAGCGGAGCCAACAAGTCGCCTCTGTGCTGTTTTACACAAACTGAAGGCAAGAGAAGATGAAGAACCGTGGAGAGGGAAAAGGAGGGGAGGAAGCACACAGTCACATTTGTCACAGCATGGATGAATTTCGCTAAATCACGGCCGGGTGAAACAGCTGAATTGTGAGGCGACGGGCTGGGTTTGCGGTAGTCGATGTGGCATAAGTAAACACCTCGTGCGTGTCGGCGGCAAATTTCCATCTGTCCTGTTACACCGAGAGCCCGCGACCTCTGCCAACACCCGATCCGGAGGCACGTCGGGTCGGCAACCTTCGCTGCGTGGCAGTATCTGTTTACATGTCACTGTGAATGTTGTTCATATTTTAAACTTCATTTGCATAAAATGGAAACCGTCGCTCTGCCTCCAACAGCAGGCAAACAAGCCCAACATACATAAACCCGCTGCAGCAAAAGTGTGTGCTAAGCAAATTTTATGCTGCCGGCCGTGTCTGTTTATTAAAGCGCCTCGACTCCAAAACCCTGCCGGGAGAAACATTAAACCCCGCCCCCAGCGCATGCCCTGGGCGCGGCCGGACTGGGTAACGGTTCTGGGATCGTGGCCAACTGGACGCATCTGTACAAACAACAGTAACAAATGCAAACATATTTACATCATTTGACTGCATTCCTATTCATGCACTAAACACATGTAAACCTGTGTCGAACAATTTGCCCTGAAACGGGAGGGTTGATGGTTCAAAAGTCTAATCTGGACTGGTCCTTGAGCAAGGCACTGAACCTCTTGACGGCTCACTGGGCTTCTCCCCTGAGGCATATACTGTAGAGTGGATGAACCGAAGAGAAAGCTATTTCCTGCAGGGATTTGACAAAGCATAGCAGCCTTTTCAAAAATTGAGACCTTGGATATACAGTGAGAATCCTGCCAGACTTCCTGGCCATGTCTCGTGTCACATAAACCAGAGAAGAAGAGGAAAATACAGAGCCTGAACGCGACTCCATCTGTAAGATTTGTCAGCCTCCGCTGGAGCGCCGTGACCCCGGTTCAGTCGCATTAGATCCGGGGGCCCGTGTCCTCTGTTTAAATAAGCGTACATGATTTCAATATAATCGCCATTGATTGGCGAAGTTGGTGCTAAATCAAATGAAATAGCGGAGGCTAAATGAAACGGCCGTTAGCAGCAAGGTGGCGAAGTACAGGAAGGTCAAGGGAAGTGTTCAGTCTTCGCTTCATTACAGGTTAAGTTAATTTGGCGACTCTCCAGCTCGAGCCCTGGCTCTCTACCGGGGTGTCATTGCTTATTTGGTGTGTGTGCGTGTGCGCGCAGGCTCGTGTGTGTGCGGGAGTGATTTGCAGCTTAGTTTGTCCGGGACACATTCATCAGTCACTTCTCACCCTTGGATGGAATTTGTATCGTCTTAAAATCACAATAGCGTCTCTGGTCGGATTGTGATGATTCATTAATTTAATGCTGGTCCTGATTTGTAATTTGTCACATCCATTTGTCCTTCAGCCAAACGGTCACAAACTTTCACAGCATCACCGTAAACAAATATTGACTTCTGGGTTATTAATCAAAGTCAGTGTATTAAATTCGGTCCATTAACAGGCACGCTCACCACCAGCAGCCATCACATTTTTAACTTGCCTCAAAATTTAACTCTTGGCTGTCCGTTGGCCTCACTTTCCTTATTTTCCTGTGCAGAAATACAAAGACGTGATGACAGACTTGGATAAAATCCCTCCAGTAATACTTGCTCTCTTTCTGCTGTTACACATCAGATGTAAATTTGCCTATTTTGTATTTTTCTGTCTTTCTAACCTGCATAATATTTCAGACTGCTTTCACACACAGAATTTGGGGATACGACCCCTGACGACAATAAGATTCAGTGTGTTAAAGCTTCTCATCTCTTTAAGACAAATCTGGTTCATACATACTGCTGAATAAAACACAGCAGAATTGATATTTGCTGCTCCTCTCTCTCATTCATTCAAACTACATTCTATATGAATTTCCAACGGAGGCGGAGCCATCGGAAGAATAGAATGGGAAAGATAATAAAGCAATTTTTCTGCTTCTGAAGTTAACTGATGAAATTCCTGATGGATTCGACGTCATCGCCGCACTTAGCATTCAGCACACGGTGCCCAGATTTCTTTTTACACAATGTAACCGCCAAGGGACCCAGAAAAATGCTACGGCCATTCTTCCTTTTACAACACATCCCAATTCAGAGGGTAGCGAGCGCTAAACACTCTAGTAAAGCCATTACATTAGAAGAAGGACAAGCCGAGCTGCGGAGAATACAAAATATACTGTGATGTTTGAGAGAAAAAGGAGTTGCTGCCTGCTCTGTTAAAACTGTTTTCATCTCCCACATCAGCTGTTCTGGTGGCAGCGATGCCAGAAAAGCTGTCTAATTATACTGTAAATCTGAAACATATTGATGGTATCCTTCTTAATTGTCCTCAGACTCTGCAAAAAAAAGAAAAATGCAAGAAGAAACTGTCTAGAGGGGAGTTTGCTCACTCATTTTGCGCTCCAGGTAAGATGTGTTCGCCTCACACGTTGGCTTATCGAGCTTATTGCGGATTCCTTGTCTTCAATATAAGCAACACTTTGCGATACTTCAAAAATTTTACCGGCCAGCGCTTTAACTGCAAATCCCCCAAATTCTGCCAATTACAGAGCCAGCTGGTTGAGTCGAGGGATTAATACTTTGAAAATCTGCTTCTTCCTCCCTCTTGCCGAGATGTATGTGCTAATTAAATTAGCTCAGAAAGGAGCTAAAGAATGGATCACCTGGCGTGTGTGTGTGTATGTGTGTATGTGTGTGTGTAAGTCGGCACAGTCTGTTGTTTCTCAAAACATAAAACGCAATCGGATGTTAAATTGGCCGCACTGACAAAAACCCCGGCTGGGTGTGAAAACCACTCAAATCTCCCCGAATGTCCAGACAGGGAAAGATTCTTGAACAGGCTTCAGGTAAGAAATAAGCTTCCTAACAAAGTGGAAAATTATTCCCCCGCTCACAGATACAGGCCAAGCTTGGCATCCGTCACTCTCATTTTGGGGCGTACCACTGTAAAGGAGACCAGTGGTGGTTACGATCCAAGAATCAAACAAAAAGTAACCTCAGATTACAGGCCGCCATGTTTATGTTTTTAATAACGTAACAAAGTGTTTCCAGAGTTCACTTTTGGATCCCTTATGTTCTGGTTTCACCATATCATGGTGTAAATTATTGCTTTCATGCATCATTTTTACATGTTGAAGTTCCTCCCAAGCCCATTAAACTGCTCAGACACGGCGGCTGTTGGACGGTAATTTGAATTTCCGAGTCAACACGCGGTGCAAAGCAGAGCGAAGCGGCGCGGCTTTTAATTTCGGCTAATCATAGATTCTCTTGGAGCGTCCCCACCGGGAGGCCGTCCGCTCCCCCGCTCACCCCCTTCCACGTCTCACGCAGGCTGGAAACTCAGAATTATGGCAAACGCGAAGAGGTGTAAAGCAGCGCCAGCGCCCGCAGATTGGAATCCACTGTAGCCGACGATACGGATCGATAAAAGTCATAAGGTGCTTAATGCCTCTTTAACCTTTATTTCTGTGTGTGTTACAGAAATGATGTCGGCGTGGATCGCGCCGCGAGGCCCCAAAATCTGGAGGGAACAGAAAGAGACGCGCGGCACTGAGACATTTTACCTCTCGTTATAAAGGTGGACCGGCCACCGTTAAAAAAAGGTCTGTACAATGCCTCTTATTACCAAAGCCGAGGGATTTCAGACGCAACTTCGTCTGCATAAAACCTGCAGTCAAAGCCAATTTAATACCACAATAGCTCCGACTCCTTCAAAGAAAACACCAACTGCGTCTTGATTAAATGATTAAACAGAACGCTCAGTTATTAACCAGAGCCTGAGTGTGCACCATCGCACACCGACACACACCGGATCAGCGGGGGGGGTCAAACGGCTCATTAAAATGTGTCACTCACTCCTTTGCACTTTAAATTGCAGGAGAACGAGGACCGAGAACATTCATTTTCCTTTCGCTCGCGCCGTCTCAGCGTGACGTTTGACCTGCAAAATGGGTGGACAGAAGCGTGTCCCGTCACTTTCCTCGCCGGGCAAGAAATGGAAACAGCCAATCGTGTCATCCGCCGATAACGAGGCCAAAGCTAATTGCGCTAATGGCTGATTTTTGGGGACAATGCGATCAGACGTGGCGCGGCACAGACACGGCGGGCAGAAATAATGGAGTAGAAAGCCGGAGCTCGCTCAGCAGTTGGCAGCTGGCGGCCACGTTTGGGGGCGGATGTGGACGGATTGTTAATTTTTGGAAGGCAGGACGACGCGCCGCGACGGCGTAATTTCCCAAAGCCAAATCTGGGCCTAATGGGCGTGAGCCCAAATCAAGAGCCCGACCACAACCAATAACACCGTGGCGATAAAGGGATTACCGAGCTCTTATCTCAGGATATGGCAACACATCCTAAAGGACAAATCCATCGACTACAAAGGGCACCAAGGTGCAGATTCCTCCCACCGATTCTGTGGCTTTTATACTTTAAAGCCTTCTTCACAACATGGCTACGTCTGTCTTTTTTTTGTTGTTGTTGGGTTTTTTTT
>OMPJ01003363.1:4975-15352 GCA_900312935.1 Carapus acus | reverse complement strand
AATAAATTGTCTGTGAACATGTTTCAAACGTGTGCCGGCAGTCTGCTGTCTGTCACTTTTGGTAGGTTCTCTCACACACATCCCCTCACACACTCACATTTTTAAAAATCTGTTAAATTTCCCGTGAATGAGCAGATATTTACATTTGTATACGTTAGTGCATTACGACAATCTTTCGTTTTAAACACTGCCACTGTCAGACACTATGGATTCTGCTCAGCTTCATCTGACTGCGATGGAGAATACGACGCAAAATACTTCTTTGCCATTCCATTTCGTTTGAGTTTGACCAAAACTCTCAAGGCCACATGATAGTTGCAAGTGCTTGTTGATTGTTAAGTCAAGTCAATTTAATTTGTATAGCGTCAAATCATGACAGAAGTTATCTCAAGGCGCTTTCCAAGATGGAGCAGGTAAAGCTCCTCAACATGTGAACAGTCTTACAGCTACAATTTTTTGTTTATTGTTTATGTTATATTTGTGTGGTTGTTGAATGTTTTAGGTCATTTTATTTCGATAGGTTTTTGCTGAGTAGAAGATTGTGAACTTTGGAGAAAGGAGCACATAAAAAATCTACTGTCAGAAGTGGGATTCGAACCCACGCCTCCAGGGGAGACTGCGACCTGAACGCAGCGCCTTAGACCGCTCGGCCATCCTGACTGCGAAATTTAACTAAGGAATTATTTGTCATGGCTACATAAAACCCACCAACGCCGGTGGTGTCACTGTTTTGTCCCTTGACGTCGCAGATCTTAAGAATCTCTGTGTTTCCGATTTCATGTGACGTAGCGGCGGGAGAAGCGGCGAGCCTTGCTGGTTGCCAGGTTGGTAGAAATTACGGAAAGTCGTGCTGCCATGCCTCTCCGCTTCCTCACCCAACCTTAAAGAGCACCAACATGGATAATCTGCGCCGCCTTACAGTGATGACGGCATCGGCGCGTCCCGTTGAGACAGGACCGCTGATGACGTCGCTCCTGACGAGGCCACCACGATGTTATGGAGACTTTGCCGATTGACTAACTAACCAGAGTTCCCTCATTGTGGCAGCCTCGGCTGAGAAACATGGAGGTGAGGGCTGTCGTCAGATCGCTGCCATGGCAGATGGGCTGTCAGGTGTGTGACATCTCAGCAGACGCCGTTCATCTCAGCGTCCAGAAAGAGCAGCTGAAGGTCACTATGGAGGTTCTCCATCCACAGACTCAAACAGGCATCCAACTGGAGGCGGAGCAGGATGTCTGCCATCTTCGCGCTCTGCTGGAGGCGACCCAGGCCCATGCTGGAGAGCTGGCCGCAGAGCTGAGGGCCACAAAGACCAACGAGGAGAAGCTGCGGGACAAACTGAGTGCCTCCCACAGGCAGAACACGGAGCTGGTGCATCAGGTCCACCATGCCCTCCACAGGGTGAACCTGCTAGAGACCAGGGGGAGGCTGAGGGAGGCGCTGGTCCTATGCGAGAGGAAGATCACGGAGCTCCTGCTCCAGGTGAACCAGGGCCTGGACAGGCTGGACCTGGCCAAAAGCCTCAGTGGGAAGCTTTGGGACAGGCTGAACCTCTCTGAAAAGAAGATCTCACACCTCATTCTACGGGTCAACGAGGGTCTGCAGAAGCTGGCCTGGGCAGAGTCCACCAATGGGAAGCTGAGGAGCATTGCGGAGCTGCAGCAGAGCACCAAGGCTCTTGCTGCCACAAGGAGTCAGCGCTGGTGCACATGGATGCCCCTGCTGAAGGAGAGCGGCTTTTACTGCTGCGACAAGCTCCAGAAGGACCTCAAGGAGGCGAACTGGAGGGAGAACAAGACCTCCTACCACCTGGGCATGGCTGAGAGGAGGGTTTCGGAGCTGGTGCTTCAGGTGTACGACGGCTGGATCAGGCTGGTCCAGGCCCAGACCGCCAACTGCAATCTGTTGGCACAGCTACAGCAACGACGGGACAGCAAGGCTGCAGTGGGTTTGAGGACCACAGCACCCGCTGGGGCTTGGGAGCAGTGCGGCATGTTGGAGAAGCTGCAGCGGGACTTACTGGAGGCTCGTCACCAGGGGGCCCAAACTGCTCTGGAGCTGGACCTGGCTCTCTGGTCCACAGCTCAAGCTAAGCTGCAGATGCAAAACGACGCGGCAAAGATGGGCGTGGCTGAGGAGACCATCAAACGCCTGATGGGGCAACTGGAGGAGGCGAAGGAGGAGGCAGCGCAGCTAAGAGCGATGAGGGTGGAGCAGCTGAAGAACCCTCCCCCGCGCTGCTCGCAGGCCACGCAGACTGAGCAGATGGTCAGCGAGTGGTCGCAGGTGGAGGAGAGGAGCAAGAACATCCAGGTGGAGGCTGAGGACATGTTGGACTGCTGCAGCGTGTCGTCCTCAGGCTCAACCCTGGAGGACACGCCCCTCTTAATGTCCATGATGGAGGATAAGGGAAGGCAACCGAGGTCCAAATGGAGCAAGCAAAACCTGCTGTCTGGGCTTTTCTCCTTTCTGACTCTGGCAAAGAAAATGAAGAAACTCTGAGGTTCATTTGGCTGTGGTCCAAGGTGTGGGACCTTAACGTGTGATTCTTTGGTTTTGATTGAAGGAATGTGTGAGTAATAAAGGATGGAGACTGCTGTTGTTGTTGCTGTAAGCATGAGAGTGTGAAGGTTGACCCAGACCACACCAGCAGCGTAGACACACACACACACACACAAATCAAGTCAAGTCAATATGGGGTAGGACACAGATGTTTGGAGGTCCATCATCGTTGGTGGTGTTCTAGCTGCCATCTTCAGGTTAATAAAGCACAAGACAAGACTCTGTGGAAGAAGCCCAATTAGTAACATGCATTTACGGGACAGGGATGCAGGTAAGGGATGGATGCAAGTGAGGTGGAGAGGGAGAGGAGCTCGAGTAGGAGGAGGAGAGAAAAGCTCAGTGCATAGTCTAAATCTGGCTGCATAGTTTTGTCTAAACATAAGCTTTATCAAAAAGGAAAATTTTTAGCCCACTCTGAAAAATAGTGAGGGTATCCGTCCCCTGGACTGAAGCTGGAAGATGATTCCACAAGACAGAAGCCTGGTAGCTAAAGGTTCTGCCCCCTATTCTACTCTTACAGATTTTAGGAATCACCAGCAACCCTGCGTTGACAATATGGGCCATCAGACATACCCAAAATATTCCATCTAAAAGCAGTGCGACTGAGACGGTATTCAAGGGTTGTACACAGTGTGTAGTGGCTTGTGTGTCTCTCTTCATACAGTCTGTGTCCATATCTGTATTCACATACCCCGACAAACATTACATTAAGTGGAAGCCTGTGTGTGTGTGTGTGTGTGTGTGTGTGTGTGTGTGTAATGCATATCCAATGTGTATGGGCGGCGCGCACTGATGTAAACATTCAGTATATATGTGGTCTGTCCCTTTAAATGTTTGAAAGCCAGCGCGCGGCGTCTCGCGCCGACTCGCGTCAGCCGCCTTCCTTCACGAGGCCAAGATGGCGGCGGCGGTGGAGAGAAGCCTGGTTGAGATCTGCGGCTTTGAGAGGGAAACTGCGCCCAGGTTCAGGGAGGTCACCGTCAACCTTGGTAAGGCTCCGGGCAGCGCTGTACAGAGTAATAGCCCGTGTCTGGGCTTTTAGCGGCAGTTGGCAGGGGTAGGGGTGCTGTTATACCTGGATAACATGAGCTAACGGTGCTTAGCTAGCGGTCAGTGAGCGCAGGCCCGGACAAGTGACACCACCACAGCGCCGCTTTTTCCCCGAGACAAGATATTATCAAGTGCCCCGAAAATGATAATGTCTTCAAGTCATGGCAACACGCCATTGTAAAAAATGTTATTTTGCTCCCACCATCATATATAGATAGTTCTCCCTGAAAAAATGTTAGTGGCTGTAGATAAGCGTATGACCGTAAGTGACCCAAACTGCTCTAATTAGACTTAAAACTGAGAATCTCATCTCTCTACCCCGGCAAAACATTCTTATAACATACAGCCACTAACGTACTCAATCCACAAACCCGTGAATACCCAGACATCGTCACATGGGCTGATATTTACGAAATTACATTCATGGTTCCATTGGTTACAAACACATCAGATAGATGATAAAACGATCAATAGACATGAAAAGATTTGACTTTGGTTGGTACATTGTCTTTACCCATTTGTCTGTAACACACATCAGCGTTTGTGCTCTGTTCTCTGAACTTGCACACTCCTGATTTATTCTCGACAGATAAAGCGTTACAATTTATCAGCATCAAGTCGTCAGGTTTTATCACAACCTGTGTGCGTAGTCTGCTCTGTTATTGTCATGGAGCATCAATACAAACCACCTGAGAAAACGTTAGCACTAATTTTCCCAAAATTGTTAAGTTGCTTTTGTAGTGCAGGTAACATCACAGGTGTGATTGTTTATTTGGGTGACTTTGCAGTTGCTGTTTGGACATGCAGTCACATCACTTGTTTTGGGTAGTGTTGATTTTGCATCACTTTGTTTGCATAATGACCGTTGTCTATGCCTGGCTTTGCAGGTCTTAATGTCCTCCCAGGTGGAGTCAAATTGAAGGACAGTGCAGGAGCGTTCCATTACGAAGAGAGCGGAAAGTTGCTGTCCATCACCAGCAACAGATTCATACACTGGTAGCTGTCATCTGTTTTTATGCTGAAACATCTCACGAGTGTGTGTGTTTGCATCCTGTCACTAAGTGCACTTATTAGGGAGGTTTCTAACTGCGCATTTGTATGAAGGTCCACCTCGGGGGATACGGTGCAGCTGGTTGAACAGTCGCTCGACACCAACCTGCTCAACAATGCTGTCAAACTCAAGTTCTCCCACTGCGCTGTGCTCCCTGCTGGGGTCACCATCCAGGAGACCCTCAACAATGTCATCATCCTCATCGCCACCAACCAGAGCGTGCACAGGATGGTGCTACCGCACCCCACTCGTATGTACCGCAGGGTGAGTGCTCCATCCTCCGTCTCTGCTGTGTATCTACAGACAACTCTTAAGTTCCTCTAAGTTTTCCCTGTACTACCTGACTTTCCCCCAGGAGCTGGTGACTGAGCCCCACATGCAGTCCATCTTCACCGATGTGGGCAAGCTCAGCCTGCAGGATCCCTCCCACAGCGCCGTCATACCCACCGCTGCCGGGCAGACGGGGAGCCCCAGCACCTCCGCGTCGTGGATCAGCCACCAGGGGGAGGCCCATTACGCGCTGGCCCTGCCGTCTGGAGGAATCATGGTGCTGACCCTCCCTCCACACGACTCCCAGGGTAAGAGCTGCTCTTTGTCATTCCTGCTCCTCGCCAGAAGCCCAGGAAACCATCAGTCAGTGCTTGATGTGGTTTTTGTTTCTCACCGCTACAGGCAGTTTGGAAGTTGTGGAGCTAAAGAGAAGTACGGTGATGCAGAAGCTGGCTGGCTGGATGCCCACTGCCATCCGGGGGGAGCAGAGTCCGGGGGACTTGGCCCTCAGCCTGGCTGTGAGAGACCTGGAGGAAGACTCCTTCATCTTCGCGCTGTGTCAGGATCACAAACTTCGGATGTGGTCCTTCAGGGTCAGAGACGTTACCTTACCTGCTCTCTGCTTAGCTTAGCTCTCTTGCTCTTAGCGTAAGCTCAGAGGACTGTAGCTAGTCTATGCCCAGTTGCTGAAATGTCTACAGAGTTGATGTCCTTTCCAAGCACAGGGAATCCCCGGGTTACGTCATCCTCGACTCAAGTCGTTATGTCGCTGGCATCAAATGTTAAAAAGATTAAACTGATAAGATTACTGAAAAGACCTTAATATTACATAACTGATTATAAAAAGATAAATTAGCTGCGAATTCATAGGAAATAACTAACATGTATAAAAGAAAATAAGACATTATAAAGTCAGTGACAAACGTTAAAATGACTGTAGTTGCCTACACAACAGGCATTATTCGTGCTGATGAAGACAGCATTGTGCGTCGGTAGCCAAGGAAGACAACGTCAACTCCAGTCACTAGTTACTAGACCAAAGTGGACATCATGAAGCGTTTAGAAATTGGCGAAAGTGCAACCTGCATTGGCAGTATGCTTGGTTTAAGTTAATTTCGGTTTCCGTTGCGTCGTGGGAACGTAACTGCGACATAAGTGAGTACTTTTAGAGTACCACGGCTCCATAATATTATACTTAACCACCCATTAATGGTTCTGCTACAGTCTGAGCGTGATTGATGTGACTGGTAGCTGTCACAAGGCGTGCAGACGAGCTGGACTGTGTCGGTGCTGGTAGTGCTCACATTTAGCAGCAGCTCTGAAGGTGGTGCTCGGTGTGGCGCTCACACGGAGACCCTGCCTGCATCCCTGTAGGACCAGGCCTGCCTGCTGGAGGCCGACATGCTGGAGTACATGCCGGCCTGTAAAGGGGTGAAGCGTTTCATGGGTCAGGGCCATCGGCTGCGGCTGGTGTACTCCCCCACCACCGGCCTGTGTCTGGCCGTGTACCTGGCCGTGCCTCAGAAGGGGCAGTTCACCGTCCTGCAGCTGGTGTCCACCGACAACAATCGCTACAGCCTGGACCACATCTCCTCGCTCTTCTCCACCCAGGTAAGACACCAGGGGGGGCAGCGGCAGCAGGAGGACATTGTGTAACATTGTTGTCGACTGTTACGAGTGAGTACAAATGTGTGTCTGTGCCTTTTCGCCCACAGGAGACGCTGGTGGACTTTGCTCTGACGTCCACAGACATCTGGGGCGTGTGGGTGGACGACTCCAATAACACGGTGGTCAAATACATCAACTTTGAGCAGTGAGTTGGATAGGCGACACCATCGCACCAGGAGTGGGGTCAGATTTGGGTTTGATTGTCTGTCCTCTCCTCTCAGTAACACGGCCGGCCAGTGGAATCAGGTGTTTGTTCAGCCCCCACCTTGGGAGGAGGTCCAAGTGGGAGTGGACCAGGACGCCCGGGTAAGATCGGCTCAGGCCACAGACACACAGGGCTCAGCCCACTGAGGATGTTTGGCAAATTCTTGGTTCCATCACCATCTCCAATGAATGTTGTATGAACAGGAGACGTACCTGGAGACCCTCTTCTCTCCTCTGACCTTTACGGCCTCAGCCATCGTGAAGGCCCTACAGGTGAGGGTGTCCGCTGCTCACTGCTCCTCATTTTCAGCCATGTTTCTGTTATAAATCGTCACTAAAGCTGGAGGAATGCAGAGAGTCTCTCCATCTCTCTGTCCCTCCTGTTTTTAGCTCCTTGTGTCTGTGCTGACAGTTTGTTGTCTCCTCCCGACCTGGTTCAGATCTACCGGCGAGGGTCTGAGAGGATCACAGACCAGTCGTGGGAAGCTCTGAAGAAAGAGGTGACGCTGGCCGTGGAGAACGAGGTGATTAAGCCGCCACAGCTCTGCACTCACCCGCAGCAGGGCCGCACCTTTGTTCCGCACAGATCCACACACCATCTATCCCCCATCTCTCTCTCTTTCCCTCTCTCTTCTCTCCAGCTCCACAGCAGTGTGACTGAGTTTGAGGTCTCTCAGGAGGACTACAGGCAGCTTCAAATCGAGTTCTGGTCCAAGTTCTACGCCTGCTGCCTGCAATACCAGGAGGATCTGGCCACGCCTCTTGGCCTTACGGTCAACCCGCACACGGCCATGGTGTGCCTGCTGAAGAAGGTGAGGAAGAGGAGCCTCGATAACACAGCCTCGTGGACTGGGACAGGACGGCCTCGAGATCTCTCCCTCTGTGGTCCTTCTCCAGGGCTTCGTGTCGTTCCTCCTCCCCTGTTTTGCCGTGGACCACCTTTACCTGTGCCACGACGATTACTTCTACTCAGAGGAGGAGACGCCGATAGCTGAAGGTGAAGAGACCTTTAGGCTCCAGAGTGTCATGAGGAGCTCACAGCTGATCTGCAGCGTCTCCACACTACTGTCAACAATCACACCTTGCATTTGCACTGCAGCATCAGTTTTTTGATCCGTGCGTGCGTGTGTGTGTTGTTGCCAGACCCAGAGCTTGGCCGGGACGTCCTCCAGCTCGTCCAGTGTCTGCGGCTCGTCAGCGACGCCGTGTCGGCCGATATGTTCTACGAGATGGAGAACGCTCTGGAACATCTGCAGTCCCCTGAAAGAGCAGCAGACCTGGTGCTGCAGAATTTGCTGTCCAATGGCGGGTGGGTAAAGTGATCAATGCGCCGGGCGCCTGTGTAAAGTTTTAACAAGCGGCTGCTGGCCTCACTTCACTCCAATAAAAACAAACAAGCAAGCCGCAGTAAGGAGTCAGCAGTCGCCAGGGCCACATATCGCTCTCCACATCACCATAGCAACCCGCTCACCTGGCTGACTCCTCCACCTCCACAGCGCAGTTGCTGCTGCCACCTAGTGGTAGCTTTTTGTTAAAGCCAATCAGCTCAACGGTTTCTCGAGACCCCAAATGTTTTCACCAATTTTCACCTAACTTTTCATGATATTCAGTTGACCAACACAGTATTAAAGTATTCCCGCATCCCCACCACGCCCCACCCGCGTCTTCTCACCCTCCCCCCTGCTGATTCATGGTAATCAACCGCAATGTCCTTAGATCTCTGGACCTGAATGTCATATTTGAAATGCAAAGCGCAGCTGTTGAAAGTGGCTCATTGTCGGCTGACCTGTCGGCGACCTCCCACCCCCCTGCAGGGACGCGATTGACAACATCCAGAACAAACTTCAGGACATTCGGAATCCCACGGCCGCCATGACCATCCTGCTGAGGGAGATGGACCTGGAGACGGACTCGGAGGTCGGAGGGGACGTCCCCCTCCCATCAGGTGGCAACATCTCGTCGTAAGTCGCGCCAGAAGTCTGAGCTGCGTCCCGTGGAGTGACGTCCCGTCTCCGTCCCTCCCGCAGCTCCCAGCCTGGACGTGCGGATCAACTTGTCCCAGCTGTACGGCAGCAGCTCGGCCGTGTCTCTGGTCTGCCAGGCCGTCTGCCACACCGCCATGACTCGGGCCCAGTTCTGCCGCGACCTGCTCATCCTGCAGAAGCTCTACCTGCACTTCGGCGACAATGTAGGGGCACACACACACACACACACTCCAGATGATAGCCATTCCCCTGCCAATGACCCTGTGTGTGTGTGCGTGTAGGTCTTCCTGGGCAGCGGGGTTCAGCTTATGCTGCAGCTCCAGCAGGAGCTGATCCCTCGCAGCTCACACCTCCTCTCCTCCTACCACCTCCTCAAGCACATCAGCCAGAGCTTCGCCTCCACCGTCCCCATGGACACCATGTGAGAACAGGACACAAACACATCCACACACAGTACACAAGGTTTTATTTATTTAAAGTCTGCAAAGCGCGTCCTTGACCTTTGACCCCCATCTGCCCCTATAGAGACGCTAATCTGCAGCACCTGACGGTGTTGGAGCTGTCCGATTCGCCGAGCCTTCCCGCCAACCGATCAGGTCAGTGGCTCTTAGCGGCGTCCCTGTTTTTTGGGGGGGTTGACGGGGGCAGGCCGGCTCTTCTGACGCCTCGGCCTCTCCTCCGCAGCGCTCAGCCCTCAGACGGTGGTGGAGCTCTTCTACCAGACGGTGGCCAGGAGGATCATCATCGCTCAGATGTACGGGCAGCAGCAGGGCCCCGCGTCCGGCCTGGGCCAGGCTCTGCTCTGGCCCCGCCTCATCTGCAGCGTGGTCACCCTGCTAGCACAGCTGCTGTATCCTGCAGAGAGGAGGAGCCAACAGTGCGAGAAGTGTGTGTGTGTGTGTGTGTTGATTGTCTCTTAACCGATTGCTCCCAGTTGGCCCAGTAATCCCGGCTTCCAGTTCCCAGAATGTCTGATGGCCAACTGCCAGTACACACAGCTACAGGTCAGCATCCCCCAAGAGAAAGACACACACACACACACACACACACACACCCACACACACACACACACAGTTTGCACGAGCACTGGAGAGATTAAATGACCCTGAGTGGATGCAAGGGTTTCAGGTTTCTGCATACAGTTTTGACAAATGTTAAGTTGTTTTGTGTGCGTATGTGTGTGTGTGTAGGAGTATGTGCGTCTGATCGGTCCATGGTGTCAGGTGAACATTGGCTCCTGTCGCTTCATGCTGGGTCAGTGTTACCTGGCCAACGGAGAAGGGCAGAAGGTAAGTGGTGCCAATCAAACACACACACACACACACACACAGAGGCATGTTGACCTGGGAGACAGGGTTCTGGTGTTCTGACCCTTCCTCTACCCTCTCTCTCTCTCTCTCTCTCTCTCTTCACCCTCTCTATCTCCCTCTCTCTCTCTCCCTCTCTCTCTCTCTCTCCTCTGTGTGTCTCTCCCTCTCTTTCTCTTCCTCGCTCTGTCTCTCCCTCTGTGTGTGTCTCTCTCTCTCTCTCTCTCTCTCTCACTCCCTCTCTCTCTCTTCTCCCTCTCCAGGCCCTTCAGTGCTTCCA